>BQNB010060949.1:0-14792 GCA_026074375.1 Tanacetum coccineum
GGGGGTCGCAACCTTGGTCACTCGGTCAGCCATCATCTCTGAGTGTCGGAGGTTGGAGAGGAAGCAAATGGTTGAACAGGAGGTCAGCCAGAATGTCAACAAAGAGAAAGAAGTCCTAGAAAGGGTGGATCTGACGGAAGAAACATTGGTCAACCCCACATACCCGGATCAACTAGTAACCATAGGGGGAAACCTGTCAGAGCAATGTAAGAATCAGCTCAGGATATTGCTAAAGAAAAGTATGGATGTTTTCGCATGGGAACCGGCCGATATGACGGGAATACCAAGAAGAGTCATAGAACACTCCCTAAATGTTAACCCCTCGATAGAACGCGAATAGTTCGTCAGAACCCAAGTTGTAAGCAAGGAGTGAAAGAATGGGTTAGTGCAAGAATAGTTCGTCCGGTGAGATACCCTACATGGATATCAAACCCGGTACTAGTAAGGAAAAGCGATGGAAGTTGGAGGATGTGCATAGACTTTAAAAATGTTAACTCGGCATGCCCAAAAGACTACTACCCCCTGCCAGATATTGATGGAAAAATAGAATCAGTCGTGGGATTCCGGTACAAATGCTTCCTGGATGCATATAAAGGATACCACCAGGTACAGATGGCACAAGACGACGAAGAAAAAACTGCGTTCTACACGGACCGGGGCACGCACTGCTACACAAAGATGCCATTTGGGCTTAAGAACGCTGGGGCTACCTATCAAAGGTTAGTGGATACAACCTTCCAATCCCAGATCGGGAGGAAACTAGAGGCCTATATGGATGACATGGTCATCAAAAGCAATGACGAGAAAGTCCTGATTGAAGACATCGCCTAGACATTCGACAACCTCTGGAGGATCAACATGAAGTTGAACCCCAGAAAATGTTCGTTCAGGATCAACATGAAGCAGATCACGGAAGCTTGCTAAATATTCAGTGGAGTTGGAAGCATATAACATTACTTACGAGCCAAGAAGCGCTATAAAAGGATAAGTTTTAGCGAACTTCTTGTCAGAGGCACCGGTAGGAACACCTACCGAGGAATTCTTTCGATTGCCGGCCAAGTTTCCGAACAAAGATAATATGGAAAGATGGACCCTCTTTACCGACGGGGCATCAAACAGTAAAGGTTCCGGAGCTGGTTTAGTCCTGATTAGTCCTAGCGGTGTAGAGTTTATGTATGCCCTCCGGTTAAACTTCGCCAGCACGAATAACGAGGCAGAATACGAGGCCCTACTCGCAGGGCTTCGCATGGCAAGAAAGATGAAGGTTTGAAACATAGACGTAAAGGTGGACTCGAAGCTAGTAGCGAGTCAGATCAACGAAAGCTACGTGGCAAGCAGCACCAGCATGATCAAGTATCTGGCCACTACAAAAGAATGTATAGCCGAGTTCGAAACTTTTGCCATCCAAAACATACCCAAAAACTTAAACCAAAAGGCCAACATTTTGAGCAAGCTGGCCACCATTGCATTTGACCACCTCACAAAGAAAGTCTTGGTAGAGGAGTTAACAGAATGATCGACTAACCAAAAGGAAGTAGGGGCGATGGTAGAGGAAGAAGAAGACAACTGGATGACACCTATCGTACATTGTCTGGCAGACGGTGTGTGGCCGATAGACAAAGACGAAAGTAGAGCGCTTAGAATGAAAATCAATCAGTACGTCCTTGAAGAGGGCGTGCTCTTCAAAAAAGGGTATTTGGTGCCCATGTTAAGATGCGTGGGTCCTCTACAGGCCAACTACGTTATCAGGGAGATCCATATGGGATCATGCGGAATGCACATCGGAGCAAGATCAGTGGTGGCAAAAGCCATAAGACAGGGATATTATTGGCCAACTATGCACATGGACACTTGAAATGTGACGCAAAAGTGCGACTCGTGTCAAGTACATGCTCCAGTCCCGAGGCGTCCCAAAATGTTAATGACTTCAATCATGGCTCCGTGGCCATTTTACCAATGGGGGATGGACATCCCCGCCCCCTACAACAAGCCTTCGGAAAATTAAAATTCATCATCGTAGCCATCGATTACTTCACGAAATGGATCGAAGCAAAACCGCTGGTCAGGATTTTCGGAAAAGACGTAAAAAAGTTTGTATGGGAGAACATTGTGTGCCGGTTTGGGCTTCCCTATGTAGTAGTCACGGATAACAAAACCTAGTTTGTCAATGACCCATTCAAAGGCTGGTGCAAGAGCCTAAACATTAAGCAGATGAACACGGCGGTGGCTCATCCGCAGGCAAACGGTCTGGTAGAAAGGGCTAACAAGAGTTTGATGGAAGGAATTAAAGCCCAGTTAGGAAGGGAGAGGGCAGGATGGGCCAACAAGCTACCCAACGTACTTTGGGCCCATCGTACTTCCCTAAAACAAAGCAACGGCGAAACGCCCTTCAGCCTCACATATGGAAGCGAAGCTGTGATACCAGCAGAAATAGGAATACCCACACACCGAACCATGATGATCAAGGAAGATGAGAACGAGGACGAGTTGCATCTGAACATGGATCTCCTTCAGGAAAGAAGATAAGCATCGACAATAAGAGAAGCCAAGTATAAGACCAAAATGGAACAGTATTACAATTAAAAGGTGAGACCAACGTCATTCAAGCCGGACGAGTACGTGTTCCGAAAGAATGAAGCCAGTAGAGTGGAGGACCAAGGCAAGCTGGTTCCGAAGTGGGAAGGACCCTATAGGGTCACAGAAGCATACCAGAATGGCTCCTATAAGTTGCAAACAATGAGAAGAAAGGAAGTGCCTCAGACTTGGCACGCCATCAGCCTTAGGAAGTGCTACATATAGAAGTTATTGTGTTTAGAATTCTGATGACTTAACAAATGGTTAATGTAATGATGATTGTCATTTTTAATGAAGACTCCTTCCCAATATAAAGAGAGGAACAATTTTCCAAAAACGAAAAAAGTAGATATAATGAATTTGTGGTTCTGGTAGGGATTGCTGCCCCAAATTGACTCAAGTAACCAATGTCTATGCCACTTTTATCCCGGCAAGTGTTTTACACTCCGGATGAGTCCAAGAGCCAATGGCCAAGTGACGTACATTAACCGGAATGCAAGACGTTCCGGATGAGTCCAAGAGCCAATGGCCAAGTGATGTACCTTACCCGAAATGCAAGACGTTCCAGATGAGTCCAAGAGCCAATGGCCAAGTGACGTACCTTACCTGGAACCTAAGACGTTCCGAATGAGTCCAAGAGCCAATGGCCAAGTGACGTACATTACCCGAAACGCAAGACGTTCCGGATAAGTCCAAGAGCCAATGGCCAAGTGACGTACCTTACCCGGAACGCAAGACGTCCCGGATGAGTCCAAGAGCCAATGGCCAAGTGACGTACATTACCCGGAACCAAGACGTCTCAGTTATGGTCCAAAGAGACCAATGGCCAAGTGAAGATACACTACCCGGAATAAAAAATATATATATATATGTTGGATAAAATTATAATGCCTAAAAAACATTTACTAATATTTATTTTTCACATCTTTAGTTTTGATAATCACAAAATATATAAATCGGTTCAACGTAAAATTAAACGTAAACAAGTAACTTGTAGTAAATTCTCATTTTCAACAGATAACATCACTTATAGGTAATGGGATAAATAAATGCTTAATGGCATTTTATGATCAAGGTAAATTTTTATTCGGCCTCACACTTTTATAAAATGTTGTAAACATTACAAAATTTTTCTACAATCTAAAGAAATATTTTATTCAAAATAAACATTTTGGAATTCAAATTTTTTGGTCATAAAACGGCTAGAAAAGTTCAAAAAACCCCTACTCAATGACAAATAGGGAAGCCTCTAATCTTGGGGGGACCCCCCTTAAATTCACGGCGACCCCTTAATTTATGGGGACAGGCCCACCCCAATATTTCACTGGGGACCGCCCTGGTAGAGCTCTTCCACTTTGTCCTTATAAATACTGCGACTTTTCCCCATAATTTTCTCAACTTTTGCTACTCTTTCTTTATGTTCTAAACAGCCCACACATTCATCAAATCATTGATCATTTGAATCATAAGCTTTGTTTCCAAGTGATCACATGCTCAATTCCTCATGTGCAGACGAATAATTTACTTCCATCCTCAGTGAAGAAGTATTACAACTTGCTTGTGTTGTTGCAGTCTTATTGCATCCTTATCATATTCTTATAAATCTTTTGTTTATCTTCTATTTATGTGTGGTAGCTTAGATCTTGACGATCTTGTAAGTTTAGAGAGATCGTCGGTGACGTTTAAAATGTAAGTGTTAGTTTGTTGTGATATATATAGTTGTGTGGGAGTGAAGTCGTGATAGTTATGAGGAAGTCTTGAAGTGTGATATTGTGAAGTCGTGAAGTTGTGTTGTGATAGAAAGGGTTCTAGCTCAAATTAGAAACTCGACATTTAGCTTTGTGTCGTATATCAGTGTAAGCATGTTGTGTACGTTTTCTTTGCCATAAGGAGCTGTTGACCAGAGTGAAGAAAAACTCTGAGTTAGCGTGCTCGGGGAGTGGCGTTTAGGGCGATTGAGGTGCTTTGTTACGAAACCACTTAAATCCTCGCGTTGTGGTTTAATTGTTCTTACTCTTATTATTGTCTTTTCATTATTTCTCATTAAATCATATCAATTGTTTAGTAATTTTTTGTTTATATGTGCATGTGTTGAGTTCACATAATTCAAATCTAGAATTTTTTGCAAAACACTCCAAAACCTTTATTAAAAAGCGGTAAACTATTCAACCACCTTTAGTTTTCCATAATTGGTATCAGGAGCCACGTTTTTTTAAACAAGATTTTTAAAATAAATTTATTTTCAAAAACTTGAATCGATCTATTGAGAATCGGGATAAAAATTATTTAGAGGGCAATCTATGCATTGAACACCACTATTGAAATGATGGATTTATTTATTGGAAAAATTTATTTGAAATTATGTGAAGTCAAAAGATCTAGATCGTTGGCATGTTATTATCGATGGTGATTTTCCTCCTATTCAAAATAATCCCGAAACTAAAAAGGATGAAGTTTGTACCTTTTCATAAACAAAATGATGATCTTAAAAAGAAACTTGCTAAAAAATAATGAATGCTATATTGGTTATATATATTGCTTTTGCCACCGTATAGAATATGAAAGAATTTTTATGTGTCAAACCGGCAAATGAAATTTGGTGCATACTTTGCTAATCACACATCAGGTAATAATCAAGTCAAACTAAACAAAATAGATATTCACTTGTTCAACAATTTGATCAATTTACGATTCCGAAAGAGGAATCAATGATAATGCCTGTGCTAATTTAACACTAATTAATTACTAGTCTATTAGTAACTTGATAAAGGTTTTTTTAGCAAGAATTGTGTTAGGAAATTTCATTAGGGATTAATCCAAAAATGGCCCGCGAAAGTCACGAAAGATTGAAGAATCAAGAATCTAAAACCTTACCTCTAGACGACTTAATTGGGAAACTTTAAAAAGTCTTGAAGAGGTAATAAAGAAAGACTTTGAATGAAACGGTCAAAGGCAAGAAAGAACAAAGTAGATCTCTTGCATTAAAGGTGAAAAAGGAAGTAAGTGATGAAGATAGCTCAAGCTCCGATAGTGAAGACGAAGAGTATGCTATGGCCGTAAAGGAATTCAAGAAATTCTTCAAGAGACGAGGAAGATTTGTAAGACAACCACGAGGCGATAGAAAAACATTCCAAAGAAGTAGAAATGATGGTTATGGTAAAAGTGAAAGAAAATGTTTTAGATGTGGTGATCCAAATCACCTCATTGGAGAATGTTCAAAGCCGCCAAAGAACAACGATCAAAGAGCATTTATTGGAGGAGCATGGAGCGACAATGGAGAAGATGAAGTGGAAAAGACTAAAGATGAAACTTGTCTTGTAGCTCAAGTGCCCGATGAAATATGCTTAGGAATAAACTTGGAACCCGATGAGTGGATTAAAGATAGTGGATGCTCAAAACACATGACCGGTAATCGAAAGTTGTTTTCTTCATACAAAGCGTACAACGGAGGAAACGTAATTTTTGGGAGCAACTTGCGCGGTAAAATCATAGGCAAATGTACGATTTCTCAAGACTCCCTAATAATTGAAAATATTGAGCACATGGATAACTTAACATATAACTTGCTTAGTGTAGGTCAAATATGTGATAATAAATGCAAAGTAATATTTACCAAACACGATAGCGAAATAATCAAAGACAAAAAGGTTATAGGTAAAGGAATTAGGAAAGGAGGAATATATGTAATGAAACTAGGAAATAAACCGGAAGACAAAATATGCCTTGCAACATTAGACGAAAACTCCACACTATGGCATAGGAGATTAGGTCACGTTATGTTGGGAATTATTGAAAAAGACCAAGTGTTGTTTCTGCTGTTAGAGATGTTCGTTTCTGCTGATGGCACTAAGTGGTTTCTGCTGTGATGCTTTCAAAATTGGAAAACAAGCTCATACTAGCCACAAAGCCAAAAATATAGTTTTCAACAACAGATTGCCAGAACTACATCACATGGATTTGTTTGCCCCGTCCTCCATACGAAAGCAATGGAGGAAATCGTTATAACCTACGTAATCGAAGATGACTATTCTCGATGTACATGGACTAGATTTAAGCAAATAAAACCAAGGCCTTCGAAAATTCAAAGTAATTAGTGCAAAATGATCCAAAAAAAAATTAGGATGTTTCTATTTGTATCAATTAGAACAGATCATGGTCAGAGAATTATGATAATGAAGAACAATCGGAAACTAATGTGATTTAAATGGGAGAGGATATCTTACAATTTTTCCGCTCCCCGATACTCCCAATTTAAATGGGGCTACTAGAAAGGAAAAAATGCACTCACACAAATGATAGAAACCAATTAAACGAACAATCATTCTTAAAAATTTTGGTGTAATGCGTCGATACATCAACATAAATTATAGAGTTTCCATTAAACATATTAAGAAAAACACCATACGAGTTGATTAACGGTAGGACAACCCAAACCTTAACTATTTTAGAGAATCGAAAGTAAGAAGCTTTGATTTAATACAAAAGATTACCTCACCAAGTTCGACCCAAAGTCATACAAAGGTGTTTTCCTAGGATATTCGCAAAATAGTAAAGCTTACATAATACTTAACAAACAATGAAAGTTGAAGAGTCGTTGAATGTAACTTTTGATGAAACTCCTCCCCCGCCTAAAACATCACAAAAGAAGAAGATGAGCTTTTCGAAGAAGAAGCTAATTGGAGGTTAGTATAACAAAACACATAGGCAATAATCTGAAGGCATTTCATTAGAAAATCAACAAATTGTAAATAATTAAAAATCCTAAAAGCTCCATACCCAAAAAAACGTTATTGGTAATTAAATCAAAGAACTCTTAGTCGTCGAAGCTCAGACTAAAAGCAATTTCTTTGCTTTAATTCGACAATAGAACCTAAAAAAATATAAATGAACATTAAAAGATAAGAATTGTGGTAATAGCCATGCAAGAAAAAACTAAACCAATTTCAAAACAAATGATGTATTGGGAACTAAGTCCCAAATCCATGATATGAACCATTATAGGAACAAAAAGGGTATATAAAATAAACAATGATGAAAATGGCTCCGAAACTAGAAACAAAGCTAGGTTAGTCGCCCAAGAAATAATCAACAAGAAGGAAAATTGATTACGACCACAACATAAGCACCCATAGCTAAACTTTAGACCATAAGAATACTTTTAGCTTATGCATGCACTATACTTTAAGTTATACCAAATGGATGTGAATAGTGCATTCCTTAACTGTTATTATCAATGAGAGGTTTACGTGGCACAACCTCCCCGGATTCATTGACTTGCAAACTAATTATGTCTACAAACTTAAGAATGCACTATGGTCTAAAACAAGCCCCAAAGCTGGTATGATCGTATAAAAGCCTTCTTGTTAACATAATTAACTCAATGGGAATGGAAGACAACACACTCTTCACTAAAAAAGAAAGACTCCAATCTCATATTGTCCAAATATATGTCGAAGACAATTATAATCGGATCAACTTGTCTAAGAAAGTGAGATGACTTTGCCAAAACATCATGATGAGTTTCGAAATGATTATGATGGGGGAACTAAATTTCTTCTAAGGATACAAATAACACAATTAGATGATGGATATATTATAATCATCATCCAAAATATATTAAGGAAATGCTTAAGAAATTTAGACTAGAAGACTCTAAGCCAATAAAGACCCCTATGTCTACGAAAACCAAACTCACGAGAGACGAAGAAGGTGAGTCCGTAGATAATACCAAATATAGAGGCATGATAGGTAGTTTATTATACTTAACGGCAAGTAGACCCGATATCATGTTTAGTGTTTGCCTTTGTGCCCGCTTTCAAGAGGATCCTAAAACCTCTCACCTAAACCCCCCCCCTCCCTCGCGTTTAAACGTATCTTTCGATACATTTAAAGGCACTACTCATTTCGGATATGATAATCCTAAGGGATCACGACTTAAAACAACAGTGTATGCGGATTCGGATCATGCGGGAATTGCATGGGATCGCAAGACGCACTAGTGTTGTTGCGCGTTTTTTTTTATTTTTTTTTACGTTTATGGGATGTTGTCTAACATCGTGGTTTTCAAAGAAGCAAACCGCTCTTGCCATCTCCACAACCGAAGCAGAATACGTAAGCGCCGGAAAGGCATGTCAACAAGCTCTATGGATGAAGCAAGCTCTCATAGACTATGGCGTTAGGTTAGACGACATTCTAATAATGTGTGATAACAAAGGGGCTATAGACTTAAGTAAGAATCCCGTTCAACACTCACGAACAAAACACATTGAGATTCGTCATCACTTCCTTCGCGATAATGTTCAAAAAGGAAATATCTCTATAGAAAAGGTCACATCGGAAGACAACATAGCCGATATCCTAACTAAACCACTTAAACGTGAGCCATTTAACTACTTACGTCTAGGCCTAGGAATGATGGAACAAATCGATTAAGTTTTCGGCATAATAAAGAAATCATCAAAAAAAATTGTTTGACAAAAATCCTGAGAAATTTTTTCAAACAGATGGCGGCCCCCTTAATTCATAAAGGGCGGCCCCCTTAATTTTAAGGGGACCACCCAGACTTTAAGGGGACCACCCACTGATAATTTTTTTTTCTTTTATGAGTCTAGGCTTTTATTTCACACAAAAACACAAGATTAGGAAAAGTTTATAAACAAACTTCTACTAATTCTTCTATCTCAATGCATATCTCATTATACATATATACAATAATCCCAATCTATTATTTTCTAAAAAGTTCTTCTCACAACTAGGAGCACATAAAAATCAAGTTTCATATATTGTTAAGATATGCTAAAAACATTTTTCACATATGCATAATGATTGCCTTACTTGTTGTGAAAAGTATATAATCTAATATATATTTTTCGACAATCTTGGTTGAACAAAATTAAATCAAGGAGCATTTGAATATTTCTTAGGTTTTGCATTCTTAGTGACTAATAATTGCAACTCCACATTTGTCGCATTTAGGCACACACTAGTACTTGCACATAAGTTTAGTTCATTCTTAACTTAGCCCTCTTGACAAGAAAAATTCTTAGTGCAATCAAAATCTTGTTACTATTTTATATACGTTTCTTCATTTTTTGGGTCTCAATTCATATATAGTATATGCTACAAATTATGTAAAATAGATTGAGTCCTAAATACATGACATATAATATATATATATATATATATATAAATAAAATATATATAATATAGAATGTTGTATGCTTAAATCTATTGCTAAAAACTTAATTGCCATAAAAAGGAATGGACCTCTGCAAACTAACCACCAAAACAGAAACCCTCACACAAAATTTTAAGAAAAATCAAATTTTGGGAAATCTAGGAAATCCCAGTAGGCGGCCCCCTTAATTCATAAAGGGCGGCCCCCTTAATTTTAAGGGGACCGACCCTTAATTAAGGGGACCGGCCTAGGAAAACATGGGGAAAACAATATTTTTCTTTTCTTTTTAACCAAACACCTCTCTAGACTTAGCTACTGTTTCCCTAAATTCAAAACATTTTCTTGGATTTAATCCTTTGAATGTTCGGTTTAATCCTAAAGTAAACCTTCCTCCACCTATAAATAATCGCATTCTTCAATTTCACGATCATCCCCACCAATGACATCTCCTAACAAACCCACATCCAAACCATTAAGGGTTGCCAAAATGAGTGTGAAACTTATTTGGAGGAAGAAACTAAACCTTTGCAACACATCAAATGTGCCGTAATACAACATCACCAATACAAAACCACTCACACCTCATCATGAACCAATCTACGAAAAACAATAACCCCATCAATCTCACCAAATCTTTACATTAAGGACACTCCCACATCACCACAAGTTGTCTCACATCCTCCACTTCCCATCTCACCCATCAACTCACATATTGCTCACACTCAAGCTCCACCTCAAAGTAACAACCAAACTCAACACACACCACCTCTATCTCCAAGATAAAAATCCTAGTATGATTGACTATGTAATCCAACTACAAACCTATCTAACCTCTTAGCCATGCATCTCACTCAACAACAAAACAACATTCCCTCATCACCTTACTCTCCAAACTTACCACACCCTCAACATCAACCAAGTTGAAACCCATGTTGGGTATTGCCCTTGTTGCATCTTCACCCAAAAATAATTCCTTGCTTTAAGTGAGGATATCAAATTGATGAATTTCTTTCCTCACTCTACCTCATCCACCCACCTAGAGTTCAATAGATAAACCTTCCACAACCGCCTCCGCTCCAACTCTCGCAACTAACTATCTCGTAAAAGCCTTCAAATAACTGTCAAATCCATTTGTATCGCAAGCAAGTCCAAAATCCTTCTATGGCTATTTAGGACTTTTCTTTATGTATTAATATGATTCTAAAGCATATTTGTTTTTCTATTTATGTATGCTTGTGTGTTATTCACACACATTGTCTTAAATGAATGAAGTATTTTTTTTGCTTTGATGTTTGCTTGCACTTGTCATATTTTTCCTTCCTTCTTGTTACATGTTAGAAATATTTGTATTGTTCTAACTCGTTTTGAAGCCAAGAAACCATAGTCTCGATTCCTTGGTGCCAATCGAACGAAGAGGAGCACACATCAATGGGAGCATATTTCGTCGATTTAACTAGCAATATCTTGAAGATGTCTTTTTTGATTCTACAAAAAGGGGGAGAAAAGAACAGAAACTCACTAAAAATTTGTTTAAAAGTAATGTACATTTAATGAGATAAAATTTTGTAATAATAAAAAAAGGGGAGATTGTTTAAAAAATATAATGCCCTAAAAATATTACTAATATTTGGTTCACATCTTTACGTTTTGATGAAACACAAAAATATAAAAAAAAAAAACGTTCAATAAAAAATTAAACGAAAACAAGAAATTAATATAAATTCTCGATTTCAACAAATACATCACTAAAGGTATGAATAACGAAATGCTTAATGCATTTTATGATCAAAGGAAATTTTTATTCAACCTCACACTTTTATAAAATGTTGTAAACATTACAAAACATTTTCTACAATAAAGAAATGTTATTTATCAAATAAATATTAGAAATTCAAATTTTCACACCTAAAACGGCTAGAAAAGCTCTAGAAAATCCCCCCTACACAAACTACAAACTGGGGAAGCCCTATACTTGGGCTGCCCCCCTAAATACCCCCACTTGAATATTAAGGGGACCGCCCACCTATTTAAGGGGACCGCCCCTAGGTAGACGCTCCCCAAGTTTGTCCTATAAATACTAGACTTTTCCCATAATTTTCTCACCTTTTGCACTCATTCTTTCTGTTCTAAAACAGCCCACACATCTCATCAAAATCCTTTGATCATTTAATCATAAAGCTTTGTTTCCAAGTGATCCAAGCTCAATTCCTCAAGTGCAAGAGAAAGCTACTTTCCATCCTTAATGAAGAAGGTAATTTACACCATTGTGTGTTTTTGGCAATCTTATTGCATCCAATCTCACTTGTAAATCTATTGTATATCTTCTATTATGTGTAGTTATGCTAGATCTTGGCGATATTTGTAAGTATAGATAGATCGTGTGATCTTACCAAAAATGTAAGTTAGTTATGCATAAGTTAGTGAGGTGAAGTGAAGTCGTAAAGTTTGAGAAAGTCATGAAGTAGTGAAAAGGTGAAGTTGTGAAGTTGTGCTGTGATAGATTGGTATCTAGCTAAGAATTAGAAACTCGACAATTATCTTTGTTTTGTTAAATCGGTGAAAGCACATTGTGAAGCATTTTCCTCCGCCATAAGGGAGCTTGTTGACATAGTAAAGAAAACTCACGAGTTAGGTGCTCGAGGAGTGGAGTAGGGCGAAGAAGGACCTTCATTAACCGAACCACTAAAATCCTCCATTGGGTTTGATTGTTCTTACTCTTATCTCTTGTTTTACATTATCTCCTCATACTATCATATCAATTGTTTAGATAAATATATAGTTCATATTGTGCAAGTGTTGAGTTCACATAAATTCAAATCTAGAATTTTTTACAAACACTTCAAAACCTTTAATTAAAAAGCGGTAAACTATTCAACCCCCCTTCTAGTTTTCCGCAATATATACATGCGCATAGATGACAAGGATACAAAGAAAAATGAACTAGCCACCGAATCCATTCACATCAACAGGAACAAGTTACAAAAAAGGGGCAAGTATGCGATGCGCTTCCGCACAAGTCACGGACTTCGCAGAACTAGTCTTAACTAACATATACATTATAAACCACAAAAGATGGAGGTAAGCCCCCTGACAAACTACTGCACATCCGCAGCGTTACCACTCAGGGTAGGCCCGGTACCTTCCAGCCACATATTCTGCAGATCTCCCAAAGGAAGCCGGAAGGACTCAGCCAACTTCTCTACGTATGGATAACTCTTGTTGAAAAAGGAGTCAAACTCAGACATAAAGGTGTCCTTGCATGCAGGATCATAGTCAACGGCAGCCTAAGATTGCGTCAGCCTCTTCCTTAGAACAAGCTGCCTTCACCCCCTCCGACCATCCAACGGCAATAGCCAGATTAAAACATCAGTCAAACTCTTCTTGTACTCGCCGCTGGATAGAAGCCGCTAAAAGATAGTAGGAAGTAGTTGGCGAACATAGTTATGCCTCATAATCTCTCCTTGGCCTAAGTCCATAGTCAGGCTCTCCAGATTACCTTTTAATGTGTTAACAACATGTTGATCCCACTTAAATAGGTCCTGCTTTAGCTTGTAAGAAGCTTAGTTATATTGAATAAATTTAAGACAACTATGGTAGAAACTTTGATTATGAATATCAAAGTCTATGTGGAATCTAGTCAATCAATGATACTAAGAATAATAAGCAATGAAATAGTAATAAGTAAGATTGTATAATACCAAACTTTCAGCTTCAATATAAAACGAACACCCTTGATAGTGTTAGGGTTTACAAAAACCTTGAAGCTATGAATATCTAATAACGTGTATGACTTATCTCAAACTCTATGCCCTAGGACCTCCTTTTATACACCAAGGAGTCCTACAAGGCTTACAATACTTTCCTAAGTTATCATAATCTTTTCTATAAACAAATGTGATCTCTTAAACAAATAAGTTATACATATCTTCTTTACAAATAACTAATACTTATCTTCGTAAGTATTCTTGTTCTCCAATCAATCTTTATCTCTTCTCTGATAAGTCTTTGATCTCATCTCTGTCAGCATAATCCTTCCAGCAGTAGTAATCACTCAGCAGTTATAACTGAGCACAAGCAGTATTAAGTACTTAGAAGTTTACTCTAGTAGTACTAACATACACTATCAGTACTAACTTTTGTACTAGCAGTAGTAACTACTTAGTATATTTTGTCTTCATCTCTGAGCAGTCTTAACTTCTACTAGCAGTAGTAACTTTATACTAACAGTACTAATATATACTAACAGTAGTAACTAGCAGTAGTAACTTTTATACTACCAGTACTAACTACTTAGCATAATTTTTATTAGTATTACCAGCAGCACTAAGTTATGCTTGACAGCACTAATATATACCTGAGCAGCAGTAACTCTAAGAATCATCTTGAAGTCTTTTAATCCTAACAGAGGGTGAAACAAAAAGCCACCCATGTGCTAAAAATGTAAAGATGGTGCAAAATAAAATAATAATAATAATAAATGAAGCTAGTAGCCCATTATTGCACCAAGACATCTCAGTAATTATGAAAAATGGAGCTAGTAACCAATTATTACACCCAGTCATCCCAATACTCATGAAGAATGGAGCTAGTAGCCCATTATTGAAGATCAAATTTTCAGACTTAGACTCTTGGACCCATAGATGGACAGTGGCTAGTTATGCCAACCTCAGATTACTTTAGACTTTTTGTTTTGTGTTTTTATATTAACAACCATTAAATGTGTATCCCTTGTCTATCCTAACCCTTTTATCGCCCTTTAAAACCATATTAACCTTGTTGCCTTTGAGAATTATTTAGACTCTAATTCTAACTGATGCATATTTGTGTACTTTCTAAGCTTATGATAGAATACATGCTATGACTCTGCAATTGAGCGATCACCCCAAAAATGAAACACATAGACTAGTGGAGAACTGAGTGCCTTTTTATCCCCTTTTCGTGAGGTGTTCGGCTTAAATGTTTTCTAGCATAGTGTTTTATAGATTCATTTCTTGAAGTTATTCTCGAGAAATCTTTTTATGAAATGTTCTAATAGGTTCTA
>BQNB010060949.1:15044-36708 GCA_026074375.1 Tanacetum coccineum
AAGATAGAATTTCCAAATTCGGGGTCGAAAGAGGATACCATCAGATGAACACAAATGTATTCTTAGGGGGTGTCCGGTATAGTTCAAATTTTCTGCTTAGCTACTTATTTAAAAGCAGAAGCGGTTGATTTCTTCTGTTTAGGTCGAGAGTAGTTTTTTATCATCATATTTATTCTAAAACCTTTTATAAAAGGATTTGATTAAAAAATTTCAACCTACTATATTATTATTACGAGTATTGTTGCATTTTGTTATACAAAAAGAAAATCCAATTAGCGCAAATCTAAACTGCTTATGCCTATCTACTTAATTTACATTACAATAAGTCAATAAGCATATTGTGATAGGTAGGAAGCTGCTTATTTGAAAGTGTTTATCTAGTTTATGAAATAATTTGTAACTTAAAACCTTTTATTTATAATAAAAAATTTCATCCATTAATTAGCAAATCCAAACACCTTATTGACAAGTAGTTATTTTGAAGAAGAAAACATAAGCAATCCCAAAAGAAGGTAAAATAAGCAATCACAAATAAGGTAAAATTCTGATGTGAAAAATTGAAAAGAAAGAAAATAGAAAGATCTAGGGTTTAACATACCAGATTATTGAAAAAGAAATATTAAACCAAGGGTGGGTCTCGGGTGAAGGTGGGGCTGGACGTAGCTACAGTGGTTCGATGCTTAACGACGATCTTATCAACAGACCAAAAAGAGGCTTTATATTTCTCTGTGTTAGGACTTAGGATGCTTGTTTCCGCTTAGAGGGGTTATAGAATAGAACATGCGTAACACCAACGTTTATTTAACCGAACTAAATATTTAATCATTTAATGAAAATACAAAATTATAATAAAAAAAATAAAAAAAATGCAAATGTGGTGGGCCTATTTCTCCTTCCTCGACCTGTGAAACCATCGACACACACATAAAGAAAACACACACACTACACACACTCAATCAACACACACACAATCAACACACACAAAAACCCATTTAAAACGAAAAAAAGGAAATGGGCGTTGATGGCGTTGGTGTATCAACACCAGACTCAACGACGTTGGACCCTTAACGCCGGCTAATGCCGTGCCACGTGGGTATAACGCCGACTTCGACGTTATGACACCCATCGCTCTTATTAGTGAACTTAGGAGCTTATTTGATTTCGGCTTATATTTCATAAGTCAAATTTTCGACTTATCATGAAACTTGTGGGCTTATATAAGTTTATTACGATATGATAAACTTATATAAGCCCGTTAATCTTAAAATAAACCTGAAAATTAAGGCTTGTGAAATATAAGCCAAAATTAAATAAGCTCATAAGCCCACGTATAAGCCGAAACAAACACCCTCTAGATTAAATGAGAATTGTGTTGGGTTTATCACTAAACATTCAAAAAATTTATGTGCTAGGTGACATGCTTAACACCTAACCCGTTGCTTATTTAAGAAACATTTTGCAACGTTGGTCTTTTATACAAACACTGTTTGTAAACTTAATTGGTTTTCTTAATAAAATTTGTTTATAAATTGTTTTTAAAATTTATACACGTTTTTATATATGTGTTATTATACGTTTTTATAGAAATTTTTATGCAAATTTTTATACACGTTTTTCTACATGGTTTTATACACGGTTTTATATACATGTTTTTATACAAACATTTTTATACACGCGTTTTTTTAACACATATGTAAAAATGTGTATAAAAATTGTGTATAAAACCATGTAGAAAAACATGTACTGTATAAAAATGTGTGTATACCACCGTATATAAAATAATGTAGAAAAACGATGTAACAAAAAGGAGTGTGAAAAAGGAACTGTATATAAAATGTGGTATAAAAACATGTTTAAAATGAGTGTATAAAAAACAGTGTATAAAAATTGTGTATAAAAATGTGTGTATAAATACATGTATAAAATGTATGTATAAAAACGTGTATAAAAATTTGTGTATAAAGCTGCTTATAAAACCATGTAGAAAAACATGTATAAAAACGTGTGTAAAAATGTGCATAAAAACGTATATAGAAATCTGTATAAATTTTAAAAATAATTAGAGAAGAGATTTTTTTAATCAAAATTTTGAGTTAATTACAAACGGTCATTAGCATAAAGGAATAATGTTGCAATAATAAAATAAACGGTCGTTAATTTAACCAGCTCCACGTAGGCTCCATGTAGGACTAGCATGTTTAGTAGGTCACTGGTACACAGAAATGTCGAATTTTGAATGTTTAGTGATAGAATGAGATAAAATAAATGATGGTTACACACAATCATAAAAAATGTCAAGTTAGATGCATTTCCAAGCGAATACCCCACTTTTATTTTATATAAGAAAAGAATTACATTATTTTGGAAGTATTATGCTAAGATAAATTTATCGTGAAAATATTTTGCCAATCAATTTGTTCTATTTTGACATGTGTTAAAACTGAGTATTCTTATTGGCCAATTGAAAATCAAAATTGTTAAACTTTGATAAACTAGTTTTAGATCACCGTCTAAAGACGGGGTTTTGGGTTCGATTTATGTTAGATTTATTTTGTCATACTATACATTAATTACAACATTTAAAAAACGGACTTTGTAATTTTAATTTGTGGGTGAGGTGAATAAATATTAGATATGAGTAGTTATTAGTACTTTAATATACAACTTTAATTGTTAATTTATAAACGAAATTTATATAAATAAAATATAATCTATACTCTATAAAGCATTTTGACACAATTCTTGAAAGTGAAAAAGTAAAAACTTAATTCCCATTATTAAAAAGTTCAATGGTTGGCAATTCTAGCATCCATGCATAAAACACATATACCATCCATGCATTCTACGAGCACCAATTAGTATCATTAATCATTAATATGTATGAGTCATTAATATACAAAAATTTTGGTAATTAATATGTATACTCGCCTAGCTGACAAGAGATATTAGTATTAGTATAGACGAGGCATGCAGACCCGTGCGTTGCACACAGGTTGTATCAGCTTGCTTTTCACATGATGCTGTGGTGGTGTGATGTGTTATTGCCAAGGTAATTGATAGCTTAGTCGGCTATGGTAAATTGTATCTTGTGTATTAGATATATGCTATTGGTAATTATGTATGTATTTTTAAAACTACAGAATGTATTGTTTGACTGTTTACTGTAAGCTCAAACCATAGGACTCTTAATAGTTTTTTTAAATCCTTAACGTTTGTTTCCGTAAATATAATGATTATGTGCTTAGGTTGTTAACGAAATCCTTGTTTGAGTTGAAGGGTTAGTATTGTTAAAATGTAGATGTGATGGATTTAGTTTGTGCCAGTTTGGAAGACAGAGGGTTTAGTTTGGTGTTTTTTGTGCTTGGTGTTTATAATGTTTTATTGCATAATGCTTCTGTGAAATGTTGATGGCTTAGTTTTATGGTGTATACTGTGGGAATCGACTGTAATATTGGTTGAGTATATTAGTTTAAGGGTAACGTATGAGCATTGTATAATAATGGCGGCTGAATAACGTTATCTAAGGTGTTCACGAAAGATCCGGCTTTGTGCATTGGTTGCATCGTAATTGTTGATTGTGTAAGGTTTCGTGCGTTCGGGAGTTGTAAGTATGTTCGCGTCATGCTTTTGTGGTCAAATGCGACTATTATTCAAGTTACAATAGTAAACAGGCCCGGGTACATGGATTAAAAAATCACCAAATGTTATTTAAAACAACTAAGACGTCGTAGATGCAATATTCAAGTTACAATAGTAAAACAGGCCCTTTTACATGGATTTAAGAAAAAAGTCACAATGTTATTTAAAATACTCTAACTACTGCGTCCCATTTACTGGCATCATTCTCACATCCTTGTGTTATAATATTTATGGAATGAAGATACTTCAAAAGCATTTGTAAAAAGGAAAACAATGTATGAAGCAGTGGTATTTTTACCTGATGATTTACAAATTTATATTTTTTACAACTACTGAATGCAAAATAACAAAATCCGAACAAAATATTACCAAAATAATTATAACTACGAACAGCATTGACATGGCGTTTATTAATTTATTTATTTAAAGAAACCATTACCAAAACATTGTCAAACACATTCACTTACTGAAATCCCGCCGCTTAAATATTATACGCAACTAACGAACCAACGAAATGACTAAGATAGAACATACCACCTTCAAAGACCCTTACATGTCTAAAGGTCAAAAGCTCGCAATAGGCAATACACACAAACCCCAAACCAAGTACAAACTGCTAATACCTATAAAACACCACTATAAAAAACCAAACACAAAATACTATTTCCTTTAAGATAAAGCTATACTTTGCCATCATATCCTCTTTTTAGCGCAAATACCATTTGTACCTATAGTAATATTGTAATATAATCCATATTTCTTAAAATACTGAGAACTATCTGCAAAAAATGTTACTCAACCAAATAACAATGATACCAAACGGCAAAACTTAAATATCAAGAAAGTACTGAACTTTGGAGCTTACTACAACCATAAAAACGCGAATTGAGTAGCTTTAATGAGTGTCTGACGCGAGAATCCTTCCTACACACGCCGCAACCCTTTAAGAAAAAACCTGCGACACAGAGCACAAACTAGTCACACTGTAACCCAAATTTGCGACTGAAAACAATAATCTAGCAACCATAAGTCCCATAAATCAACTCGTAAGAGCATAATCAATAGCATAAAGCGTTAAAATCTAACGAGACTTAAATCCAACTAAACGCAATAAAACCATTTTTTTGTGCAAACGTCTTAAAACCTGAACAATGAATAAAACCCCACCCTAAATCCCTAAATAACCACAGAAAATAATAAATCTTAAGTAACCCTTTCCAATCCAAGCAACACCAATATGAATCAAAGAGTGGAAATAGACCAGATAAACGAGTATCATGGCTTAACAAATTTCATAAGATAAACACCTGAGCCGACAAACATATCATAACTAAAGTTACCTGTTTGTGTGTATTGACTACCATATTAACCACACCAAATAAAACCTTTGTGCTCGTATCTTACTTATATTGTCAACGTCAACAAGTTTTCATCACCTTGTAGAATTAGATTTTTTTGATTAGAGCACTTTTGCCATTCTTATCTAATAGCCACATGCATATCATTAATCCTAAATCAATAAGAAAGAAAAAATTATCATGTAATAAACGGATGACAGAGTTACCTCAACTCTATGACATGTTAGCCCAATCTACCCGACGAGTCCCATTTATAAAACACCTCTAAATATAAATCAAATCGGATGGAGGGCACGTATATCCTGAAGAATAGGCACATAACGCAAGAATCGCACATCTTTTAACAATTATGCAAATAACCAAGATGAAAAGAAACTAAAAAGGATCAATATCGAGCATCAAAGACTGAAATTAAACTAAAAAAATGTGTACATTCTTAAAGGAAACCCCTTTATATACAAAATGAAGATTCATCAATATACAATCAGATTTCATAAATATAAAGCAAAACAACTCCCATTTAGCATTGGTTACTACAAAACGAGGCATATTAAAGGTATTCGTACATAAGAAAATAGGTAGCATAGACTAACCAATACATTAAGGATTTAACAGAACAAGCCTTCAAGATATTTTTTAGTTTCAGATATAACCATACATCATACATTTCATACATCGCAAGCATTAAAATATAACATATGTACCACAATTCAAAACATAAGAACTTATTGAAAGATCACCTCACAAATACTGTGCATTTTGTGTCCCATCCATAGTTCATAAATGTTAATCCTAACTACTGTATAGATCCTACGCTAATAAGCACATTAAATAAAGAGAAAAATAAGTGAAATGCAGAATTTCAAAAAAAAAGCAGTGTCCTAATAACCATACCAAGTGATATTAACACCTGGAATTGAAAGTGATTGATAGTAAGCAATTAGGGCCCCGAAAAGCTTAAACCGTGAACCAAACTTATCAGAAGGCTTTGATCACTTAAAAAATATCCGGGAACATAAGTTCATCGATATTTCCAAAGAGTCTACCAATTTTCTATATAGCACTAGACTTAATACAACACCTATTTATGTGTCGAAAGCCTTAGTTAAATATCTGTATTAAATACATAAGACCCTCATTTAATCCTACAACGATGATTAAACTTTATTGTTTATTGGTACTTACTTGTTTCTTTGTTTCAAGAGATGGTGGACATTGGTACCCTTGCATAGCATGGCTAGCCACCTGCAAGTCCAGAAAGTAGAAATAATAAGCTACATGATCAGCTTGACGATAAAATGAAAGGCTGTAGAAATTGTATGTTTCTTGTGGATTATTGTAAGGACCAACTTTATTCACCCAAAGTATGACTTTGTCATCGATACTGCAAAAGTAAACAATACTAACATCAAAACAAAATATGAACAGAATGATGGCAGTATGAAATCAAACTACTTGCATTACCTATGTCTCATGACCACGACTTGCTCCAAAATACTAATAACAATATTTTTAACCTATACAAACATATACTAAAAGCTGAATATAAACACTTACGCGGCAAGAGTATATCACCTCTTCGTCTTCATGTCCAGATTAACCAACCCATATGAAACTCACAAATCAACGCTTCAATAAATTCATCGAGATCAGACCACCCATGCCATATGTTTAGCATCTCCTTTTTACATCATTTATAATTAAATCAAACGTACTTTTTGGACTTGGTCATGAACATTCTTATTATTGCAGTTTTTGTTTTGATTTTATCTTCAACCTTGTCTCGTGCAGCAAGTACTGCTGTTTGCATACTTGGGGACTCGACGACTCGCTGCTAAATATTGGGCAAAATAATTACGTAATATAGGCCGTTGGAAAGGGCAAGTATCCCCACCCATTTTCCTACTAACTTAATACTTCATAGTCGTGGTCTATTGTGATAATTCGCACTAACCAAGGAGGAAACATAAAGAAAGGTTCAGCTTTTCTCAAAAAAATGACGAATTTATCAGCAAATTTGAGGTTTCATCCAAATTTTGTCATAAAATCAAAAAGAGAGTATAGGAGTCAAAACTTGGGTGTTTTTCTGTACAACAATGCAATGTAATATACTAATATGATAACCCGTATTACTACTTCAGCCATCCACAAATTAAGCTTTTTAATACAGTGAACATATTCAGAAAGCTAAGACGATGATTGGTCTTACCCCTGGCCTAAAATGGTTTTCACAAAATACTTATCTAAAATGGTATCAAAAGCAACTTCAATCCAAAATCAACAACATAGCAATAATGTATTAGTAGCAACTCTACCGTGAACTATAAAAAATGATCAAATGTGCTTGGTACCTCATCAAAACTGATGTGTGTTACTTGCGTTATTAAGAACCTGCACACAAAAGAGTTAAAGAAACTTGTTTAAGCATTAAATCTACTTGTTGTATCAAGTATACAAAGGTGGATACAAAAAGTATTTGGTCAATGTTCTTATTTCAAACTGTGTGGTCTTCTAATGCATGATGAGGAATACATATGTACTGTGATTAACACCTGCTAGTAACAACACAAAGGTTTACTTGAGTTCCTCCTAACTTAGTTGTAAAACCTAAAAATTTCAATAAGTGCAAAATTACCAAAATACCCCTAATGCAAGAAAATCTATAAAAGCTTAAATAAAATTCATTTAAATGTTAGAAATTATAAAAATGCAACATGTGACAATTATGAAATTTTTGTAAGATTTAAAATATCTTATGTTATACAAGAAAAATAATTAATAATTATGTATATATATTTAGCCAAAATTAATTAATATTTATGTAATTATATAATACAAATTAAGCTAAATAAAATAGGATAAATATAAAATAAATTATGCAATCTTAAAAGTCTGATTTTAATCTATTTAGAAGCCCAAAAATTCGGCAAAATACCCTATTATATTTGTTATGCATTTTTATTTGATTTATCCTAAAAACAAGAAATACCAAAACCCTAAAAAAACTAAAAGAGGCGGCACAAGATTTTTTCCAAGGCTTGCATGATTTTTATTGGGTGATTTGAAGGTCAAGCAGTGTGGGAAAAATAGTGGGAAGCTTGGGGTGTGCTTGGTTCGATTTTGGTTATTTGATTTGGGTTCGAAAAGCTCTACCGGGTTCATAAATTCATAAAATCCCTAAGGATCATCCAAGGTATTTTTACAACTCACTTTTCATCATATAAATTCGATCTATGCATAATAAAAATGTTCATTCATTTTATTTTGATTTTATAAATCAAATCATATTCGAAACCCTAATTTCTAGCTAGTATTGAAATCGGCATAAAAACTATTTGTAAAATTGATTTTATATTTTTCTGGGGTTGTACATATCTCATATAACTCATAAAAATTTTTGCAAAAATTTAGAAGTAATTCTAATAATTATTGGAGATTTATCATTGTTTGCCAATTTTCGAAAATAAGGAAAAAGGAAAGAAACGAATTAGGGTTAGGGTTTTTATATTTTTCCCAGGTCCAATACATGCTAATGAATGTATAAAAATTGTGTTTGTGATTGGGGAAAATTCAATTAGGGTTTTAGTGATTTAATTGTTACCCGATTTGCTATTTAAAAGTATAAGGACTTGTTTTGTAATTTCTGAAACTATGGGGTCTGTTTTAGACATGTTATTATATTTAATATATTCTGTATAAAATAAGTTGGGGGGTAGAAAATGTCATTTTGATATTATTTATGTAAACCTTACTATTTATAGAAACCTGCTATTTATAGAAACATGCTATTTATGGAAACTTACTATATATAGAAACCTGCTATTTTTGGAAGGTCTATTTTTAGAAAGTCTATTTTTGGAAAGTTTAATTATGGAAACTTATTAAATCAGGAAAGTTATCATTTATGGAAAGTTAATTAAGGAAAGTCTATTTTTGGAAACTTACTATAATTAGAAGCTGCTATTTTTGGAAAGTACCCAATATAACAAGAATACTAATCATGAAACATACTAATCATGGAATATGTTAATCATGGAACGTACTAATCAAGGAATCATGCTAATTATAGAAAGTTACTAAAAATAGAAAGTTACTAAAAATAGAAAGTTACTAAAAATAGAAAGTTACTAAAAATAGAAAGTTACAAAAAATGGAAAGTAACCTTAATCATGAACAAGTAACTTATATATGTCCTTTAACATGTAGATCGCATTAAGCAGGAGTAGCTTCCATCTTCTTATCCATCTCTTTCCGTTACTGCTGGACATAAGGTACGGATATTCCGTCCTTTCAGTAAGGACATTCCTTCTTTTCATGATTCATCCCCAGAACTGCTATGCTTCCCCATTTTTTATGTCTTTTGCCATGATCCTTTACATGTTTTTATTCAAACATATTCTATTTCCCGAGCGATCAATACGCATGACCATGATTTACATGACTAACCTTTTCACTCGTCCCAAACCAAGCTTAAAACGAAATCACCTTTAAATATCAGTTAAGATGCTAACACTACTCATATTTGCAACTTGTGAACTTTTCACTCTCGACAATTATTATATCTTAGGTGTATGTGCTATTTTGAATTTCAACCATTGATCAATGTTTTGCAAAATTTTATGTTTCATGTTCCACCCGAGAATAGTGAGTTTGAAGGCGAGATCATCTCACGTAGCGACTTTCGTCTCGGCACATCCCAACCTTGCGGCTAAGTGACCAGGCTTTTAACACCCCACAAAGATTAGTATCGGGACTCACGGACCTTAGGTTTCATAAACTCTCAGGTTTCCCGTATAGCTTATAAAATAGAATAGTCAAAGTTCAAAAGCATATTTAAATTTAACAAAAAAAGATCTATTTATTAATTCACATTTACTATTAAACATTGATGCAATTGTAACCCTCAACCTTTTAGAAGGCTGCAACATCGGTTGTGAGCCGGCAAGATGCAGCAAACTTTTATCAGTCTCGGATTATTATTCTTACTATGGGCTTTCTTTAGAAGGCTACAACATCGGTTGTGAGCCGGCAAGATACATCAAACTTTTATCAGCCTACAGTTTATATTTATTACTTATCATATATTTTTTTCATTTTCCATCATCATTTTTTTTAACTTAGGGAAGACTTCTTTTTGAAAAATTCAAGTATAAATTTGAACTAAGGCTAAAGTTTTTGCTATATACTACATAAAAATTATTTATTTAAGTTTAATCTCCAAAAATAGCACGTATATTAATCAGGTTAAGAGATTATGGGAAAAAAGCGACAAATTACACATATGAGCTCTTAAGATTTCCAAATAATCCTTGTTTAGCATCCCACTCATAATTAACATTATCATTTTTCGTTCTTCGCGAATATTCGCGAACGCTTAGCCTAAATGTTAAAGAACAAGCTAGAGCTCAACACGCTCGATCGGGTCAAAATTTATTCTTATTCTACCCACCAGGAGAGTCAAAATTGTGACAAAGCACTTATTTTATTTTTGAAAATTTTAAATTTTTTTCATTTTTTTGAAATTTTGGTGGTAAAAACAGGATTACGTGAAAACAACAGCTGCAGGCACAATCAAATCGAAGATCCCCCCATACTAGAATGAAACATTGTCCTCAATGTTTTACGAAGGGTCTCTACGCAAATCCTAAGCTGTTTATGAGGTATGCTTAAAGATAAACGTTAGTCGATTAGATTAGGATATCGGATTTCCCAAATGAAGCTGAGGATTTGAAGCACTTGTTATCGAAGGACAAAAACCGCGAGCACGAGAGGCTTCAAAAATCCAGGACATCTTGGACATACAACACACAAAACACAAAACACGAGATAGGAAAGAGGCATGCCTCCTCACAACAAAAACACTTATTCATTACTACATAATATAACTACGGATAAGCATGGGGTGCCTCCCACAAAGCGCTTGTTTAGGGTAACTAAGCTTGACCCAATCGCCGTATTTATTTGTCCTTGGGGAAGGTTTGAAGATGCTAGACTACTTTGGGTGGTAAGTCCTCTCCGAAGTAATGCTTCACACAATGACCATTCACCTTAAAGTTTGGACCATCGGGTTGAGATAACTCAATGGTTCCGTATGGAAAAACTTTGGTGATGGTGAAAGGCCCTGACCAACGAGTTTTAAGATTCTCGGAGAATATCTTAAGACGAGAGTTGAAGAGTAAGACTCGATCACCAACATTGAAAATGTGGTTTTTGATCTTTGAGTCGTGAAGTTTCTTCGTCTTCTCTTTATAAATCAAAGAATTCTCGTAAGCTTGATCACGAAGCTCATTAAGTTTATTAAGTTGAAGCTTCTGGTGATCACCCGCGGTTTTAAGATCGAAGTTAGCACGTTTCAAAGCCCAATATGCTTTATGCTCTAACTTGATAGGTAGATGGCAAGAGTTTCTGTACACTAACTTGTAAGGCGTACAACCAATTGGTGTCTTAAAAGCAGTACGAAATGCCCATAAAGCGTATCTAGTTTGTCGGACCACGAGGCACGGTTTTCTCCAACCGTCCTTTCCAGAATACGTTTCAAACCTCGATTGGATACCTCCACATGACCACTTGTTTGAGGGTGATAAGCGGTAGCTAGACGATGTGTGACCCTATACTTAGACATCACTTTTGCAAACTAATCATTACAAAAATAGGTCCCACGATCGCTTATAATAGCTCTAGGTGTTCCGAATCGGGCAAAAAGAGATTTCAAAAACTTAACTACAACTCTAGCATCATTTGTGGGGAGCGCCTTTCCTTCAACCCATTTTGAAAGATAATCAACGGTTACGGGGATGTATCTATTCCCATGTGAAGATGGAAATGGTCCCATAAAATCGATACCCCATACATCAAAGATTTCATAAACTTAGATAGCGTTTTGAGGCATCTCATTTTGTTGTGAAATTTTACCTTGTCTTTGACACGTATCACAAGATTTGATCATTGTATGGGAATCTCGATATATGGTTGGCCAAAAGAAATTGGCATCAAATACTTTTCGAGCAGTGAGATTGGCACTATGATGGCCCCTAGTGGGTCCTTCATGACAAGCTTTGAGGATATCAATAGCTTCTTGCCCATGCATACACCGTCGAATGATTTGATCCACACAAATCTTGAATAGAAAGGGGTTGTCCCAGAAGTAGTGTTTGACATCTTTGAAAAACTTGTTTTTCTGCTGGGATGACATTTCCTTGACAATAAAATTCCCCGCATGGTAGTTTGGGAAATCTGCAAACAATGGGGTACTATCAACACGAAGAGCAACCGATCCAAGAGTTTCAAGGGGAAATGTTTCCGTGATTTCCTTGTTCTCGAATTTATCTTGATAAGGGTTCTCAAGTATGGAAAGATGATCGGCGGCCAGATTTTCTGCTCCTTTTTTGTCTCGGATGATAACATCGAATTCTTGGAGCAAAAGGATCCACCGCATCAGTCTTGGCTTAGCATCCTTTTTAGTGAAGAGATACTTTATAGCAGAATGGTCAGTATACACTATGCTCTTGGACAAAACGAGATATGACCGGAACTTCTCAAAAGCGTACACTACGGCAAGCAATTCTTTTTCGGTCGTAGTGTAGTGTGCTTGAGCTTCGGTCATTGTTTTGCTGGCATAGTGAATTGGTTGGAAATGCTTGTTTTTTCGTTGCCCTAGGACTGCCCCAATTGCAAAGTCGCTTGCATCACACATGAGTTCGAAGGGCAAGTCCCAGTCGGGAGCAATCAAAATTGGAGCCTCGGTCAATTTTCTTTTAAGTGTATTAAAGGATTCGATACACTCTTTTGAAAAGAAAAATGGAGTCTCTTTTTCGAGCAAGTGGGTCATTGGACGGGCTATTTTTGAGAAGTCTTGTATGAAACGTCGGTAAAAACCGGCATGCCCAAGAAAACTCCGAACACCCTTGACGGTGGTGGGATGAGGTAATTTAGCAATCACATCGACTTTGGCTTTATCAACCTCAATCCCGTTCTTTGAAATCTTGTGGCCGAGGACAATGCCCTCTTTGACCATGAAATGACTTTTCTCCCAATTTAGACAAAGATTGGTGTCTTCGCACCTTTGAAGCATCTTGTCCAAACGAGAGAGGCAATTTTCGAATGAATTCCCAAAGACCGAAAAGTCGTCCATAAAGACTTCCATCGTCTTTTCGACCATGTCATGAAAGATAGCCAACATACACCTCTGGAACGTGCCTGGTGCATTGCATAAGCCGAAAGGCATGCGACGATAGGCGAACATTCCGTAAGGACACGTGAATGTTGTCTTTTCTTGATCTTTAGGATCGATGGGAATTTGAAAGTAACCCGAGAAACCATCGAGAAAACAATAGTAATCGTTTCCTGCTAATCTCCCTAGCATTTAGTCCATAAAGGGAAGTGGAAAATGATCTTTACGGGTGGCATCATTTAACTTACGGTAGTCAATGCACACACGCTACCCTGTAACCAATCGAGTCGGGATCAATTCATTTTCATCATTTGTGACAACGATAAAACCACCCTTTTTCGGTACGCAATGTATGGGGCTTACCCAAGGACTATCCGAGATCGGGTAAATTAATCCGGCATCAAGAAGTTTTTCAACCTCCTTTTTGATGACATCGTGGATCTTTGGATTCACCCGTCTTTGGTGTTGGACCTCTGGTTTGTAGTCATCTTCCATAAGAATCTTGTGAGTACAAAATTCCGGGTTAATACCCTTTATGTCGGAGAGTTTCCAAGCGATGGCTCGCTTGCGTGACTTCAAAACCTTTATGAGAGCGGCTTTTTCCTCGATACTCAAGTCTTTAGCAATTATGACGGGCAACTTGTCGTCACCCTCCAAAAATGCGTATTCGAGATGAGGAGGTAAGTCCTTGAGTTCGACCTCGGGAGGTTCATCAATTGAAGATTTATCAGTTTTAGCTTCACAAACTTTAAGTTCTTTTCGAATTTCTGGCAAATAATTTCCTTGGTTGGGAGGGGGTGGTGAAGGATCACTATTAATAATTGCTTCAAGAAGAAGAATAACCCCCTCCGAGTCATAGTAAGAGTCATTAACTTCTGGTGAAGTTGGATCATCTTCAAAAGCGAGGAAAGCATCGGTTTCCTCAAGAAGGAGAAAATCACTATCCCCGAAGGGAGTGAGAGTCGGAGAAGAGGGAGAAACGATCAGGTCATAGTAAGAAGTGGGATTGCCACTCGCGATTAAATTGGATAAACCGAGAACTTCTTGAGAATACTCCTCACAATCCATTTCAATGACGTCGATTCGGTTCGCCGTCATATCATCGTAATTAGAGGAACTCTGGGATCGGCATCAAAGTCTACGACTACAAAGTCGGCCGAGAAATGGAACTTTCCTACTTTTACGTAGACATCTTCGGCGATACCGATCGGTTGAGTGATCGAACGTTCTGCTAGTTCAAGAGTCATATAAGTAGGGGTGAGTTCCGGAAGAGAGTCCTTTCCACACGGATAATGGCATGAGATTTATGCTAGCGCCAAGATCGGCCAAGGCTAAGCAGTCATCCATTCTGGGAAAATCACATGGTATGAGAAATTTGCCGGGGTCTCTAAGTTTTTTGGGTAACTTGTTGAGGATGACCGCCGAGTAATGCTCATTCAAAGGAGTTCTAGCCATTTCACTTAATTTTTCTTTGTTTTCGATTAAGGCTTTAAGAGTCGAGGCAAATTTAGGCATAAGAATCAAAGCATCCGTTAAGCTAATTTCGAAACTCAAATCTTTAAAGATTTCGTAGAATTTCTTAATTTGATCGTAGCTTTATTCAACGGCGCTTTCATCATACGTTCTATGAGGATATTGACTTGTGTTTTGTATTACCAACTTTTACGGTCATACATACTGGCCCTCACCGGATCTTCAAAACCCGGTCTTCATATTTTGGTACCTCGTTAGGTTGAATCTTGGCCACCTCGGAGGTTGGCTGTTCCGTTTGGGTCCTTTCCTGAACAAATATACTGAGGCACCGTGTCATTTGTCACCTCGGTTTCACGCTCTTTACTACTTTAGAGAAGAAGAAGTAGTAGGAATGTGGGTCCTTGATAAGCAACACGCTCGGGTAGTAATACCCTTCAGTCTTCCTTCGGTAGTAACAGTGTTACTCGTAGAGAACCCGTACCTGAAGATGAGCATTATGGAGCATTCATGACTTTATGAAAGCATGTCCGTTAAATTGGTCATTTGATTTTGTAAGTTTTGATTTTGGTCTTGGATGTTTCTCATGACCGCATCATTGGCTTTGACATAACTTTCAAAATTGGTCTTTGTCACACCTTGTGTTTGAGGAGCCGGAGCTTGGTAAGGGGAGCACTGGTAGCACTGGAGTTATTAATTTACCAGGGGTTTATAAATTTGACCTTCAGTTGTTAATTATTCCCCACTGTTTTTGGTTGTACTTGTTTCCCTGATTTTGTTTTTAAAATTATTTTCCTTGGTTGTAAACGGTTTTGATTAGTTTCCTTTATGTTATTGATGTTTTGAACAGGAGAAAACTGTGAGGTCGAATTTGATTACAATCCGGCTCGATATCTGGTATTTTCCCTTGGTTGTAGTTATGCTGCGCTGGCATGAGATACGTACAAGCTTAGAATATTGTCCACGAATAAACATTGCCATTACGTGCGGACAATTTCGTACGCATTAGCACCACCACACATACACACCACTATTTCACGATCAGCTTTCACGGAGTGGGAGCTTGGGCTTTTCTTATCAAGAAGTAAAGCTTATCACCATATCCTTTCAGTTCATGCAACATTGGAAGAAACCATCTGGGGGTAGAATTGCAAAGACTCACTTTTGCAACAACCATTTGTTTACGTGATTTATCGACTTTGGTATTGCTAATATCCATGATTCTTAGCAAATCACGAGGCTTTTATCCAAAAGTTACCCCTCAGGCGAATTAACGAATCTGATCAATTTGCGTCAAGGCCTTATAAAATTATCGAGTTGATGCAATCTGAAAATCCAGATGTGACATGCCCGAAGAAGATCCGTTGAATCGTTCCCCAATGCCTCCTAAACATATGTCTCAATTCAAATCTTTGTTGAATCTCGTTGATTTTCATTTCGAAGATTTGTCTGTTTTAGAAAGAGAAGGAGAAAAATTTGTTGTGAATGTCGAAACAAGACATCCATTATAGAATTGAATCGAAGGGTTCTTTCTCAAGCCAATCCGGCGGCACCCCCTCCAGGGAAAATGGGAAAAGCATAAGCTTTACCAACGTACTCGGGACGTTCGGGAACTTCATTGTAGAAGTGATCTTGTTGAAATAACGAATGTGAGCATGAGGGTTTTCTTTGTCATGTCCAAAGAATTGCTTGTTTTGAACGAGGGTAAGCAAACCGTGCTTAAGCTCAAAGTTGGTGGCTGGCGGTGATTTCCGGTGCACCACGATGGCCATCCTCGTAACCCACGATAGGAGCAATCGAGCAATTGAGCCATAGTACGAAAGTATCTATCCATCGAACTATGGGAGGAGCTGGCTTACAATTTGGTTCTTCCAGATTAAATTGTTCAACAAAAGCCCGTAAGGCCTTGATCTGTGTTGTTAGAACGTATACAAGATGTATACGTGACTTGAGACGCGAGTGCGAATGCACTAAAATATAAAAAGAAAATTTACACTAATTTTTTTGGTTCTTTTTGGTTTATCAATAATGAATTCATAATTTATTTTAATAACGTACAACGAGATAAGACAACTTACATCTAATAATCAACAAGCTTTTCGATAACTCTTCAAAAAGAAAAACGCATAAAGAAGCGGAGGAATAGGAAAGCGCAAAGCTATTAAAAACTTTTTTCCTTTAGGGTCGTAGTTCACTACCATTTCCACCACTCTCACCCATACCAGCCTCTACATCATCACCACCATTGCTACTATCCTCTACTAACCGTAGAGAGGACAGACCCGAGGTTACCTTACCGCCTCAAAAGAGGTTAGGTATCACTCTTGGTCCTAGATACAAGGTCAGAGAGAGCTCGTCTGCTGCTGCTAGACCAGCTGGAGGTCTTAGGGCAGACTATGGTTTTGTTGCTACTATAGATAGGGAGATCAGGCGTAATCTAGAGAGATATGTTGGATATGGGATCACCGACTATTGGGATGAGATAGTTAAGGCCATGCATGGGACACCAGTAGTTACCGATGTGGCAGAATTTAGCCATAGGATGACAGCGTTTGAAACTAGGGTTAGGCAGGACTAGAAACAGATCTACACGAGGTTGGATGATGACAAGTCGACGACAGCTGATGCATGGTTCCGGCGTCAACATGCTTATAGGTGGATAGGGCGTGCACATTTGCTCAGTACATGCTAGACTCATGAGGACAAGAGGCCACAAGATGTTTTTTGTGAGATGGCTTAGTGGGTATGATCTATGGATGCGCGTGACTTTGTGTTTGCGATAGGTATATGTGCGTTACGTACTGCAGGTGGTAGCACATGCAGCAGAGTGATTATAGAGCTACAGGCAGCAGACCGCAGGAGGCAGGCGGTGATTACAGAGATGCTGACCGACAGATCTGCAGAGCACGAAGCCGTCATAGAGGCACTAAAGCTGCTGAAGAGACTTCAGACTCAGATGACAGAGTTCGAGAGACAGCAGGGACCCGCCAAAGGTCCTGCACAGCCAGATGCACCAGAGGAGGCTGGTAGCAGTTCCTAGATCCTGTCATGGCTAGTTATTTTGTACAGCCTACTAAGTATTACGGGTAACTCCCGGCTAGTATGGCTTTAGGTTGTATATATTCTTTTATCTTGTAACCTAATCGTTGTGATCATTTTGTATCTGAACCAATCATGTATGTTTTCCATTATATATGAAATGGTGTATAAGTCATGTCTTGTTATCGAATTTATTATGAATGAATGTCGATTTAGCTACACCATTGTTAATTTTAATTCAGTTGTGCATTTCACTGTGTGATGTGATCTCATTTTACTTATTGGGTATATGTCATGTAATGGTTATGATTTTATGAAATCTAACGGGTATTATATTTTCTTGTGATTTGAAGAAAATGGAACCAAAGAGAAGGACCACGAGGTTAAACCCAGAAATAACACCGGCCACAACAACCGCCACCACTACCACTGTCACTAATGCCCAACTTCAGGCAATGATTGACCAAGGCGCTACTGCCGTTTTGGCAGCACGTGATGCAAACACGAATGGCGTCGACAGGGACAATTCAGGAACAGGTGCTAGGAGAAACGAGCCAGCCACTCGTGAGTGCACTTTACGCCAAGAAAAAAACTTCAATGAAGAGCCCAACTCTAAATTTCAATGGATTAAGAAAATGGAAATTATGTTCTGCATAAGCAACTGTTCTATGGAAAACTGATTTAGTGTTTGATTCAACCCTTTTATAATAAAAATAAATATAAGAAGAATTAAATTATTTTACATTTTACCCCCACTTATAAATATATAATAAGGATAATTATCAAGAAAATCAATAAAACCGGGAGTAGTAAATGATATTCCCTGGTCGTTTATCCCCCGCGAGGAGTAAATTGGAAAGTCGAGAGTTGGATTGACATTTTAAGCTTGAATGGAACAAGATTTGGATTGGATTTCTAAATCTACGGGAAAAATAAGGCAATCTATGCTAAAAATAAGAAAAACACACAAAATTATGCTAAAAACGATAACGGGAATCTAAAAATGACACTTAAAACCCCTAATTTCTAAACAATTAACCTAAAATGATTTTTTCGCTTTTAATAGACTCTAATTAACTAAAAAGTAAGATTAAAGAAAACTAACGAAAACGGAGTTGATTTGAGCTTTAAAACACAAAAAACGTGAACGGGAACGAATCCCGTTCTTTAAAAAATGAAATTTTGCAAAACTGACCCTACGAAAGTTTTTCTATTTTTCCTAAGTGAAATATGACAAAATAAATTTTTCTAAAAAAGAATTATATATTTTTTTTTTAATTTTTTATAATTAAAAAACAGTTTTAAAGAAAGTAAATGATAAAAATAGTAAACAAAATGGGAAAAATGCCATAAAATACAGAAAAGTAGTTTAAAGTGTACTGGATTTATGAAAAATAAATGCTAGAAAAGTGGGCTTATAAATAAGCCGAAATAAGCTGAAACAGCTTATGGGCTTAATGGGCTAAATAGCCCTTATATAATAAATTGTGCAAATCAGTACCGGATGAGCTATTGTAGCATACCGGTAGTGAGTGTGTTATAAAACGTTGGTTGATAGGGGTTGAGGTCCCAAGTTTGAGCCTTGCTCACTTGGGGCTTCCCCTAATCCCAACGTTTTTGTTTTTCATTTTTTTTACAACTTTTTAGATAATCTGAAAATAAGCAACTTTAAAAAAGACAAAAAAATTTATAATTAACAAATAAGCACGAAATAAGCTAAAAAAAGTGGCAGAAATGCTTAATTTACTTTAAGTAAAAAAAACTAACTGTTTGGCTAGATTTTAACTCAAATAAGCAAACAAATAAGCTAAAATTCTAAAGCCCTAAACCTAATAAGCAGCTAAATACCTAAATTAAGCAAAACTAACTAACCAAAAGCACAAATAAGCAAAGAAAAGTGGCAGTTTGCTAATTTACACTAAGACTAAAAGAGTGCTTAACTGTTAGGCAGATTAAGCTCAAATAAGTTAATGGAAAATGAAAATAAGCACAAACAAGTGGGGCACTAAACCTAATAAGCAAAACTGACAAAAATAAGCCAAGGAAATGAGGACAGATAAGCACAAAAATAAGTAACTAAAAAGGCAGATTACACTTTTTTATACTAAGGCCCAGCCTAAAGGCTAATTGTTAAGGCTAAAGTGGCAAAATTGTTAAAAACATTTTTTTAAACTTATAAAACTAGGAAAAATAAGCAATGTTAAAAAAAACAACTTTTTATAAATACTAAAAATAAACAGGGAAAAAGCCTAAATAAGCAGACAGATTGCCTTATCTACACTAAGTCAAATTTGGCAGAATTGGAGGGCTTTTTAATAACAAATAAGCAGATGAAAATGCAAACAAAGCTAAAGCAGATTATCACCTATACCTAATAGGCTTATATGAACACAAATAAGCAAAGAAAAGCAAACAAACTAGCCAGAATAAGCAATAAGCAACTCTTCCTAAATCTTCATACAAATAGGCTTAGGGACAACTTTTTAGGCCTATATTTAAGCTAATTAAAGGGGACTTAAGGTAAAACAACTAATAAGGGCTGAAAGCTTAGCTAATTGGCTATCCAAAAATGCAAAGAGAATACAAATAAGCCAAGAAAAAGGGGTGTCAAATGGGTTGTTTTGCACCAAGGCAATTTTTAGTTTCCATTAAAGAAAAATAGCAATTAGCAAACCACTAAATAAGTTGGAACATAAGCTTGAAATTGAAAGGCAAGTAAAAACAGATTGAGACAAGCTCCTAGTGAGCTTGTGCTCCAAAATCTAGACTCTAGAAACAATTTAATCTAGCTGAAAACAGGTTTTGAAAAAGGGGCTTTAAGACTAAATTGATGACTTAACAAATATTGACAGATTTTGAAAGCATAGAGGTAAACTTAAAAGTAAACTTATCCTACTGCATTAACACTTAAAAAGACACACAAAACAGGTTTTAAAATTGCTTTTAAAAGACTAATCAAATAAGTCTTTGAAATTTGTTTTGTCAAGACAGATTCAAAAGACCTATTGGTAAAAACTCAAAACCAAACCTTAAGACTTTAAAAATTTTGAAACTAAATGTAAAACAACTTAAAAAGACTTGTCAAGGGTGGCCAAATGACCCAATGGGTTTAAACACAAAATGACCCGTTTTAAACCACTATGCCAAACACCCCTTTAGGAACTTGATATTTAAAAGCTAAATTAGACTATGCTACACTATAAAATGCTGAAACAGGCTAAGACTAGGATTATCCAAGACTTCATTAAGCAAAAACTCAGGAAAATAAGCACAAACTAATAAGCATACTAGAATAAGCAGTCTTGACTATATTTGGGACAGATTCACTTGAGCTGAAATAAAACTAAAGGAAAGCTATAGACTAAATATTTTAAGCTAATTTAAGACAGGAAAAACATTAATAAGAACCTATATTAAGCACTAGATAAGTAGATACACAATGCAACAGTAAATTAAGCTATAAGAATAAGAAAAAGAAGCTCACCTGGTCCTGTGCTCAAACAAGGACTTAAATAAGCTTGTACAGCTTCCCTAGAGCCCTAACCTACCCAGCTTATGAATAAGCTTTCTACTAAACCCATAAGCTCTTCCTTGTTAAGCTTATCATCCAAAAGAGCTTAAACCCAACATTTTGCTTAATGAAACAGTAACCTTGCTAAAATTCTTTGAGAAACCTTAAATGAAATAAACAGATTGTAATAGCTTAAAAGAGCTTATGGGATTGGCTTTTTGAACAAAAATAACTTAAAGTCATAAATAAGTAAGATTTGCATAGCTTAAAAAACTAACTTTTCATTAAAATTTTAAGAGGGTACAAGGCTTTGAAATGTAAAGACAGAAATTAAATGACATAAAACATTAAAATTTAAATTAATCTACTCCTAGTTCCTCATATCCTTCTTTCTGTCTTCATTCTTTAATATATAGGCAGTTGTGTTCTTCTCATGTGTGCTTGTTGTGCTATTTGTGTGAGAGAGCTCAAGGCATC
>BQNB010060950.1:0-26185 GCA_026074375.1 Tanacetum coccineum
CCTTGTGCCAAACACCCCTTTATCTCAAAACTGTCAAACCAAAATGGGTTTAAAATCCATTTTTAAACTAAAACTTTAAAAACCTTTTATCTACTTCTACTTATTATGACCTATTTAAGCTATTTTAAAACTAAAAATCCTAGCTTATTAAGGAAAATAAGCTAGTTTCTCTACTAGCTTATTACACTATTATGACAGTTTTTAAGAAATAAGCTAATGTAGGACAAAATTATGCAATAAAAAGTCACAACAGCCAAATGACAACTTAAACTAATGTGTACAAAGATTGAGAGCAAATAAGCTAAAGGTTTAAGCTAAAAATTAAGCTAAATGAGAATTTAGATATGAACCCTTGGATTTTTGAAGTTTCAGCACCAAGGCCACTCTTTCTGAGTGAGTGGCCTAGAAAACCTGTCCTAATGGCTCCCAAAGCCTCTAAACCTGAGTCAAAAGCTCAATAAGCTTATATGAGCTTATTTCTCCAAATGCTTCCAAAATCAAACTCAAAGGACCATTTATGAACTAAATTTAAATAAAAACAGAATTAAAGAGCTTATAACAAGTTTTTAGCTAAATTAGAGCTTATTGGCAAGAATAAGCTTTAATGAGCTTATTGAGAGCTTATTGAGTCAAAGTAGCTTAATTTTTCATTAAAATTTGAGAATTACTGATAGGTGTAAAATACACATATCCATTTATACCTAAAATAACCCAAATAAACCCAAAACAGATCAAAAATGGCAAAAATATGCTAAAGAGGAAAGAAAGAGAAGGGCCAAATGTGCAATCCTTCCAAACTTCAACAGTTTTAACTGTTAAAAAAGGAGCGGGAACCCTTTTACTATTCATCGTCTCTCCCATATTCACCCCCATGGTAAAACAAGGGGCAAATCAAAATTAGAGGGTGATTAAGTCAATTCAAGAGGTCTACATCACAAACCCAGGGTCAAATCAGTCTTTAATCAAAGGATTCATTAAAGAAGAGCCACGTAATCAAAGAAAGAAGCACAAATAGTGGTGGGTTTTTGTGCTAAATCACTCACAAAACTAACACAAACGTCACATCAAGGGAATGACACGCTGGCAATCCTCAGGTGTCCACATCTTGATCAAACGGCCACAATTGATGATCAAATGATTGAAGAAATGAATGGCAGAGATTGAAAGATTGAAAAGCAGGGCTAGAGGTCCTAGAAGCTTCAGCTGGGCACTATAAAAAGACCTCACTTCTCACACACACATCATCTAGGTTTTAGTAGTCGATTCTAGTTTTTATATAATTTTTAGCTTAAATTCGTATTTTTACTTAAATGTTCTTGTAATTTCCTTTTCTAGTAATGTAATTCAGTTTTCAATTAATGAAATTCAGTTTTAATTTGTCATAAGCTCTTCTTATTTTCAACCTTTAAGCTCTCTTAATAAGCTAAAATTGTCTCAATAAGCTACTCATAAGCTCTTTCAGTCTATAAGCTGAAATAGAGCTGTTTGAATTCAGTATTAACCTTATCTAAACCTTAAATCAGTTAAACCTATTATGGATCTTATTGTATCTAAGCTTTTGGAAGGGGATCTTACCTTGGAAGAGATCCCAAGGACTTATACTCTAGCTTATTCATAAGCTAGAGAGCTTGTAGCTGCCTTAATTGGTCCTCTTGTTTAGCTAGAGGAGTTTGTAAGTTTCTCTTTCAGTTTCCTTTAAATTCTAGTTTTAAATATTGATGTTATAGCTTATATGCTTAGATCTGCTTATTTGCTTATTCTCTTTGCTTATTAGTGTTTAAATGTCTCTTCTAGTACTTATTAGTTATGTGTTTTCATCTGTTTTTGCTTAAAAAGTTATAGATCTTTAGCTATCAATTTCTGTCATAAAAATTCATAAAATCCAAAAATATTAGTTTAAATAGTTTAGATCTTAGATTAAAACTTATTCAGTTGTTTAATCATGATTGTTAAGTTTGTTTTGAGCTAATTTTTATCTGGTATTTAGTACAGTTCATTAATATCTCTTAAAAGCTTTCTCAGTCCTGTCAAAATGGTAAAGGGGTGTTTGGTTTAGTGCAGTCTCAAAATTACACTAGCAGTACTAACCTAAGTTAGTACTGCTGACTCTTTACACTACCAGTACTAACTAAAAAGTTAGTACTGCCTTCACAAGTTAGTACTGTTAGCTTTAATCTCAGTAGGATTAAGTTTAGTTTTAGCTTATTTAGTTTTAGTTTTCATTTTCTAGCTTATTTCATTGCTTATTTTGTTTTATAAAAATCAAATTTGCATCAGCATGTACTATTCACTTTGAAAGTACTGCCGACTTTTAAACCTAGCATTACTACCTCATTATACTGCTGTGTTGCTCATTCATAATTTAGAGCCAGTAAATTAAAGATTAAGCTTATCAAATTCATTAGGATTTAAGATTTAATATAGCTTAATTTGGATTAAAGTCCTTAATTTAGCAACTTTATCTAGCTAATGTTCCCCTTAGTTTAATTTAGCTGTCAAAAGTCATAAAAACTTGAAAAATCCAAAAACAGTACTTAGAATCTTTAGGATTTAAATTTATTGGATTAGCTTAATAGTCTAGATTTTACAGCTTATTTAAGAGTGGATAATAATATTTAAGTTGTCTTTCAAGGTTCAGAAGTTATTTCAGCTTATTCAGTTCTCTATGCTTACTTTTAAGGTTTTGTGTTCGGCATTGCTTATTTCTACTTGAGTTTGCTTATTTTCATGAACAATTTCAGTAGCTCAAAATTAGTTTAAGCTTTAATTCCCTCTTCATATTGTTAGAGTTAATCACATCATAAGCTATCTAGATCACTTTTCCTTTTTATGAATTAAGCTTAATTTGAGCAATTTATGGCTGTTTAAGAGAAGTAAGCTCCAAAACCTCACTTTCTTTAACGTTATAGAGATAAGCCTCTTTGTGATTGCTTATATGTTAGTTTTGCATGCCCAAGTAACTTTCATTAATCTTGTTCCCCCTGTCTTCCTTTACAACTTTGCTTCTTTGAGTTTTTCATTTTAAGCTCTTTTCAAATTTCACCTTAATTTGGTCCTTAATTTGTAATCGTGTAGGAAGTTCATGGTAAGAAAGTGTAACTTTTCAAATTTAGTTGTTTTCTAAGTTTGTCCCTGCCCGTTAATTAGTTTCCCAGTTAGTCCTCTTCCTTTTTGCACATTTAGTCCTTAAGTTTTATTTTAAATTAGTTTAATTAATTTTGCTTAATAATTAAGGTTAAGTTTTAATTAGTTTAATTAAATTTTCATAAAAAAAAAGTAAAAAAATTAGGGTTTTAATTTCTAGAAACCAAATCAAATATCTTTGCTTCATTCAAATCAGGATCTGAACTTAAAAACGTGTTTCAATTTCACAGTAATGGGGATAACGACCCGGTGAGCAACTTAACTCGGTCAAACATACGTATATTAGTATATTAAATTATATTTTTGTAAGTTGTTGACTTTTTATACCCTTTGGTAAAGGGTGAATAGATAGAATTGCCTAAGTAGAATTAATATTATATATTTTATAGGTATATAAAACTTGCAAAACCATTTTTTGGCGCCGTTGCCGTGGAATAGTGGGTTTAGCGTTTCCTACGTTTTGTTTGTTGATTTGGTGAATATCCTTCGTCCTCGGATTTTCATTTTTGCTTTATAATCCAAAAATCCAAAAAAAAAAAAAAAATCATAAAAAAAAAAAGTAAAAAATATTTTCCTTTTCTTTTTAGTATAAGTAAAAGATTAAAAAAAAAATCAAAAAAATAAAATAAATAAAATAAATAAAATAAACAAAGTTGGTAATCGAACACCAACATATAATATCTTCTATTGAGATATTATCATTTCAATTTCCGGTGAACTTGCAATTGTTCCCAATTCGTAATCAAAGATTTAACACTTGCCTTTTGTGTCTCTACCAAGTACGGCTCACCTTGAAAAGCAATTTTCGAGAGCTACCGTGAAGTAGTTGATTATTTGGTTTAAGTCTCTTTCGTGTAACCGTTAAAATTCATTGTAAAAAAAAAAAAAAAAAAATTTAGTGTAAAGTTTTGCTTTTTAAATTGTTAGTTTTTCTTTTTATGCGCACTCGTTCGCAATCTCGTAGACGTCGACAAACTCTTCCGGTTGATCCAATTGTTGAACAAAACGTTGTTCCAATGGCCGACAATCGAACGATGGCCAATTTTACAATGCAACCCATCGAGGGTTATGAAGATGCTATAGTTGTTCCACCAATCAATGCTAATAATTTTGAGCTTAAGCAACCATTAATCAATCTTGTGCAAAGTAATAAGTTTACGGGTAGACAAGATCCCCACAATCACCTTCGATTTTTTAACAAGGTCACTTCAACGTTTAGACATCCCGAAGTTCCGAACACTTCGATAAAGCTTTTGCTTTTCCCTTTTTCTCTAGACGGTGAAGCCCGAGATTGGTTAGACAAGGAACCTCCTAGATCAATTCTCACATGGGACGACCTTGTTTCAAAATTCATAAACCAATTCTTCCCACCATCAAAAACAACTTACCTCCGAAACAAAATCACCAATTTTTTCCAAGAACCCAACGAATCTTTTAACGAAGCATGGGAACGTTTTAAAGGACTCCTTCGTCAATGTCCTCACCATGGCTTCTCGGAACTACACCAACTCGATACTTTTTATAATTCTTTGAATTCAAACGATCAAGATGCCTTAGATCTGCAGCAATGTGGTAATTTTCTTTAGACAAAATGCCTCAAGAATGTTTACGATTATTGAAAGCAAGTCAAAGTTCCGTTACTCCAGAAGTCGTGCTAATGATCAAGAGGTGAGTTACGGATGCTCCTCGTTCTAATTCTTCACTTCTAATAATATCTTTCGAAATGCAACAAAAAGCCGCTCTCTCGAGATAAATGACTATCCAAGATGATCCAAATGTTGAATCAAAATGAAATCTTTAGTCCCTTACATACTCCTTCACTCCGTCAAAGCAAGTTGAGGAAGTATGTGGTCCTTGTTGATCAAATCACCATTTTAAAACCTTATGACCGTTAACTCGAAGTGGAAACGATTTTCTCGTTTTTCATGACAACATCCAACAATTTCAACAAACCGCAGCTGTTGGTAATTTTCTCCAAAGAAACCAACCTTCCAATTTAGCAAGTCAAATGAGACCACCGGATTTTTCAATTCAACCAAATATCCAAACCAACCAAAACCGATACCAGATTAACCAATTCTGATTTCCAATCCCAAACCGTGGATGAAACGTTTAACCAAAACGTCAAAATCAAGTTTATCAAGCTCCACCATACCAAACACCAACCAAACAACCACCAATCAATCAGAATTACCTACCAACCTCCACAAATATGTTTTTGAAAACAATTTAAAAGCTACGTTAAAGCAAACGATGCAATATTGAAGAATGTGCAGAATCAAAATCAAGATTGCAAACCAAATGGCAAATGTTTCAAGTTTTGTTATCAAGTATTTGCACAAGTTGATGATTTAGGCAATCAACCACCTTCCAAGATCAAGTTCTTACCTAGCAATACCAGATCCAAACCAAAGAATGAAGCCAAGGCTATTACACACTCGTAGATGGTATATCATACGATGGACCTCCATTCCACCGCCGTGATGAAAAGGAAAAGTGAGGTACAAAGGATACGGAGCTACGAGCACCGAAGACTCCAACTCCTCCATTATCAAGAACAACCCAAAGACAATGAACCAATCAAAGAGCTTCTTTCGTTGGCTATACCTAATTTGCCTACCCATCAAGACTTATCAACAAAAGAATCTTGAAAAGGATATATCCTAGCTTCAAGTTTAATGGAAAATTTCCCGTAATCTTCACTTTGAGCTAATCTTTGCGATGCTCTCAGTTCAATTCCAAAGTTCGCTGCCGAAGTTTAAAAAGATGCTTAATAACAAAGACAATTTAATTGAGTTAACCAAAACACCGTTGAATGAAAATTGTAGTGCGGATGTCCTTAAAAAGCTTCCAGAAAAGTAGGTGGACCCGGGCGATTTTCTCATTCATGTGAATTTTTCAAAGTTCGATAGTTACTTAGCCCTTGCCGATTTAGTGCTAGTATCAATCTCATGCCTTTATCCATTGGAAAAAGCTTCAACCTCAGCCAATCCGAAACCAAAAATGGTATTAGAATTAGCCGACCGACAATTATCCAAACAACCGTGTAGCTGAAATGTTTTTTATCAAAAGTATGGAAGTTTTTACTTTTCCCGCCGAAATTCGTTGTTCTATATTTTTATAGGCCATCCTCGAGTAACCGTTTATACTCGGGCGACCCCTTTCTTAGATGGCTCATGCTTTAATCCGATGGTTTACGAGGGAGAGATTACTCTTAGGAATGAAGATCAATCGGAAACGCCTTAAATGTGGTGATGCTCCTTCCCATTCGTACAAAAATCTTGAATCATTGAATAAAGTTACTAATTGATGTCATTGTGAAGTGTACTCACAAGAAGTACTATGGATTTTCCGATTCCGTTGCTTACAACAGAGTCATCTCCATACTTCAATCCGATTGTTTCCTACTTCATCTCCGAACACTTACTCCTTTTGATGAAAGTGATTTCTACTCTCTGAGGAAGCGCGATGCTTCATAAGCAATCGATGATGAACCAGTTTCACCATTTTTCATTGCTACTACTAGATCCCGAGGGTGGACATTCTCATATCTCGAGGCACATTCTCAACAATGATCCCTTACCTTGCACTAGACCCAAGGATGTTACTCCACCCGGAATTCAAAAAGATCTTAAAGTTGTTGAACCAAAAGAGTCTTCACTTGAACCAAAAGATGAAATTCCTGAAGTCGAGCTTAAAGAGTTACCTCCGCATCTCGAGTATGCGTTTTTAGAGGAAAATAACAAACTTCCAGTCATAATTTCAAAAGATTTGAGCCAAAATGAAAAGACCTCACTCATTAAAGTTTTGAAAAACCGAAAACAAGCAATTGCTTGGAAACTTTCTGATATCCGAGTGCATAGTCCAGAATTTGCTCACACATAATCCTTTTAGAAGATGAATTACCAACCTTCAGTGCAACAATCAAAGGAGGGTTAACCCTAAAATCCCACGACGTACATCAAGAAGAAGTAGAAAAACTTCTGACGCGGGATTGATTTATCGATCTCGGATAGTTCAATTGTAGTCCCGTCCATTGTGTTCCTAAGAAAGGTGGTATGAACCGTTATGTCACAAATGAGAGAAAATGATCGTGCCCTACAAGATTAGTTTACGGATGGAGAGTTTGCATCGATTATCGAAAGTTAAACGAAGCAACTGTAAAGACCATTTCGTTACCATTCATGTACCAGAATGTTAGAGCTATTACCGGCAACTAGTTTATTGTTTCTTAGATGGTTTTTTCTGGGGGGGTATTTTCAAATTCCTATTGACCTAAAGATCAAGAGAAAACTACTTTTACGTGCCCATACGGAACTTTCGCGTACCGTCGTATGCCATTCGTTTGTGCGAATGCTCCCCGGAACTTTCCAACGTTGTATGAGGCCATAGTTTTCACGACATGATAGAGGAAAACATGGAGGTTTTTATGCCGATATTTTAGTTTTTGGAGATTCTTTTTCCTCATGCCTTACCAATTTAGATAGAAGCTAAAGTTTGAAGACACCAAACTAGCACTAAATTGGGAAAAGAGCCATTTCATGGTTAAAGAAGGCATTGTTTTAGACATAAATCACTAGAAAGGAAAGAAAGTCATATTTAAGATACGGCCAAAGATATGTAATTTCTAAGCTTCCTCATCCAACACCTTCAAAGGAATTCGACATTTTCTCGGCATGCTGGATTCTATCGAGATTTATCAAAACTTTTCCAGAAATCTCTCGACCATGACCCATCTCTTAGAGAAAAACACTCCTTTTTCATTTTTTCGGAAGATTGCATTCTTGCCCTTTTCAAACATTGAAAAATAAGTTGACCGAGCTCCAATTCTCATTGCTCCATTGGGACCAGCCTTTGAAATCATGGGGGGTTCGATGCAGTGATTATGCAATTGTGCGTCCTAGACAAAGTATGAGGAAAGCATTTCCACCAATTCATTACGCTAGCAAGACTATGACTGAAGTATAATCAAACTACCAACAACAAGAAGGAGATGCTTGCAAAGTTTATGCTTTCGAGAAGTTCGATCATATCTAATCATGAAACAAGAGTGTGAATAACACGATCACACTCCGCTTTGAAGTATCTTTTCAACAAGAAAGACGCCAAAGCAAGATTGCTTCGCTGGGTCTTACTTCTTCAAGAATTTGATTTTAAAGTTATCGATACCAAGGGAGCTGAAAACTATGCAGCCGATCACCTCTCTCGTCTTGAAAACCCTTATATAATATTTTTGATCCAAAGAAGATTACCGATACTTTTCCTTTATGAGACCTTTAAGTGTGTTAACTTACAAAGACCAAGTACCCCGTGGTTTCACCGATTTTGGTGCTAACTACTACGACGGGGAATTTATTAAAAATGGAATGTCGACTCAAGATAAAAACTAAGTTCTTTAAAGAGTGTAAAAAATTATTTTTGGGATGACCCTTTTTCATTTCAAGACTTTGCGGGAAGTCAAATAATTCCGAAAGTTGTAGATGGCAAAGAAGCTTTTCGAAATTCTCGAAGCTAGTTACAGTGGACTCACCGGGGACACTCTGGTGCCACTTTACCGCCAAGAAGATTTTTGATGCCGTTTTTATTGGCCTAACCATTTATAATGATGCCGTACGAATTGTCAAACTTGTGATTCTTGTCAAAGACAAGGCAAAATCTCTCAACGTTTGAGCTGCCTCAAAACTAATCCAAGTTTTGTGAGATTTTCGATCTTATGGGAATTGATTTTATGGGACCTTTCCGTCGTCAAGGGTATCAAATATATTCTAGTAGCCGTCGATATCTTTCCAAGTGGGTTGAAGCGAAAGCGATCCCTACCCAAAAAAAAACACCACGATGCTAGGTTAGTTATAAGTTCTTAAAATCCAATTTCTCCCATTCGGTGCTCACGATAGCAATCATAAGCGATCGTGGGACCATTTTTGTAAACGACAAATTTGATAAGAGTTATAGTCTAAATATGGTGTCACCCATCGTCCTTCGACTCCTACCACCCTCAAAACGAGTGGTCAAGTTGAAGTCACGAATCGTGTCTAAAAAGAATTTAGAGAGGAAGGTAGAAGAAACCGTGCCTCATGGTCCGACGAACTAGATGATGCATTAATGAGGCTTTTTAGAACCGCTTACAAGACTCCTATTGGATGTACTCCGTATAAGTTAGTCTATGGAAAAGCGTGTCACTTACCAGTTGAGCTAGAACACAAAGCGTATTGGGCTCTTAAGCATGCCAACTTCGATTTAAAGACCGCGGGCGATCATCGAAAGCTTCAACTCAATGAACTTAGCGAGCTTCGTGATCAAGCTTATGAGAATTCGTTAATCTACAAGGAGAAGACAAAGAAGCTACACGATTCCAAGATAAAGAACCGAATCTTCAATGTTGGTGATCAAGTCCTTCTGTTCAACTCCCGATTAAAGATTTTCTCCGGAAAGCTCAAGTCCCGATGGTCCGGACCTTTCACAATCACCGAAGTTTATCCTTATGGCACTGCCAAGTTGTCTCATGCTGATGGTTCTAATTTCAAAGTCAACTGCCACCGTTTGAAGCACTACTATGGAGGGGATACACCACCATTGGTTATCCCGGACCTCCAGACTTTCCCTAAGGACAACTGAATTCAGGGATCGAGTTGAGCTTGCAACTCGGTGATCAAAAACAAGCCGCTTCGTGGGAGTTCACCCCATGCTTATCCTTTCTATTTTCTTATCTAATGTGTTGTGTTGAGAGAGGCTTGTACTCTCTCCGATTTCTCGATGTTTGTTGCTTGTTTGTTGTGATTTTTGCAGGATTCTCCCAACAAATTCTTTGAAGCCTCTCGTGTCCGGTTGATTTATCCCGTTCTACTCGAGCTTCTCATCCTTTGTGTGAAATTAGTTTGGGGAGATCCATATCCTTTCATCATTATCGATTAACGTTTATCTTTGCATACTTCATAAACGGCTTAGATTTACGTAGAGACCCGACTTTAAACATTGAGGACAATGTTTCGTTTTAGTTTGGGGAAGGGAATCTATCGATTTGATGTTGCTTGCTTATTGTTTTGTTCTCACGTACCCGTTTTTCCCACAAAAATAGCAAAAATTTTAAATTTTTTAGTCTTGTTATTTAGTGTTTAAAAAAAAAAAAAAAGTGTTAAGCCATAGTAGTTTCCGTGGAAAAGAATAAAAAGTAAATTGTTTGAACCCTATCGAGTACGTGTAGAGTTCTAGCTTTCTCCCTTACAATTAATGATGATAGTTTGTGCTAGTCCTCATATAGACTTTAACATGTCTAGACTGTGAATCCGTAAGTAAAAATAAGACTTGTGCTAATCTCAATTAATTTTAAATATGCCGAGCTTGAATTTTTATAGGCTAAGCATTTGCAAATTTCTCTGCAAATAACAAGAAATGATAGTGTTTATTTATAAGTCATGACATAAACTAGATATTTGGATTTGCTTTCAAGCTCATAAGTATTAATTGTGGCTTTTTCTCCCATTAGCTTGTTTCACTTTTATATGAATGTTTAATAAATAGAGTTGTATGGTTTTTTGGTTAATAATTAGCTAATAGAAGTTTTCTTTAGTTCCTTTGTGATTAGGATGAGTACACATCAGGAATACTCAATTTGGCTTAAAAATACAAAAATAATAAATAAATATCTCTGCCAGATTACTTCATCTTGTCGGAGGCGTGGCCGATGTTGGAATTTTCATATAAGGTGGGGTCCGGTGTCATAATAAGTAGAATAACCTCTTCGACACGCTTCGATGTGTCTTCGAGATAAAAGGCACCGGTTTTACTTATATAATCCTATAGTCAAATATGTTTGCTACATCTTGTCGGAGGCGTGGCCGATGTTTGTAGCCTACTAAAGGACTGAGTTATAATAAATTTGCTTTATTATTTTGTCTTATTTTGTGTCTTAAGAGCCTAAGGGTAAATGGAGTCAAAAATATTGTTCATCTTGTCTTAAAGAGCCTTCGGTATATGACTTGAATGGTAACCTTGCTAAGAAACACTAATAAAAACCAATTTTTGGTTGCCTGATGGGACTTTATCTTGATCACATTTGATCTTTTGAAAAGGGCTAGAGTTAATATGCGTCTTAACCATTACAACTTTATTTTTGGAATAAATAAGTAATCAAAACAAAAGTCTTAAAGAGCCTACGTGTATATTGACTTAAGACAAAATCTTGAGATCATAAAGTAGGAATTTGTGGGAGGAGAAGAAAGTACCAATTATATTTATGAGTAGTTAGTATTGTTCATGACTTGTAAATTAACGGTGATCTGTTTATTAAGCTTAGCATGGGAAAAGTGAAAAAACGGGGATGACGAAATTAATCTTTTATCACTTAATTGTGCTTTTAATTCTATGATCCGAAAAATTACCAATGAGGTAATGAAAACAGTACATTATGTCAACAAAAATAAATTGTAGTTAGGAAGTTAAATATCAAGAAAAATTTCTTAAAAATAAAAAATCGGTTTTGGGGGGGGGGAAAATGGAAGTCCGGAGTGTGTTATAACTTGTGATCTCTTAATTCTTCTAATAAAATCTTTGCTACCTTTTCAAAGGTTTAGTTTGGGGAATTTTTGAGGTATTTGGTTATAAGGCATGTGATATTGCGTGAGGACACACAATCGTTTAGTTTGGGGAATTTTGATAAGTGTAAAATACACATATCTATTTATACCTAAAATAACCCAATTAAACCCAAAACAGACCAAAAATGGCAAAAATATGCTTGTATTTGTGTTTTGTGTGTGCAGGTATGGATAAGTCAAAAATCACAAGAAAACAGTCAAAAACAAGCAAGCCCGGACACGAGAATCAGAAGAGTACAAAGCCGAAGCCAAAGCCCAAGTCCTTTAGCAATCCACAAGGGCCAATCTTGCTATTTCTAAAAGTTATTTATAACTTAAAAAGAGGAAAAGGAAGAGAGGGACCAAATGTGTAAACCTCTCCAAACTCCAACAGTTTTAACTGTCGAAAAAAGGAGCGGGATTTCCCTTTTATATTCACGTCTTCCCGATTTTACTCCTAAGTTAAATCAGGGCAATGAAAATTAAGGTACGGAAAGACAATTCAAGTCCACTCCTTACAAGATGTGCAGGATAATATAGCAAATCAAGGTGATACTTATCCGAGCTCAGCTCAATGCACGTAGCCATGTGAAAGCACAAATCAATGTGGTTTTGTGCTAAACTCTCCTCACAAAACTAACACAACGTCACATCAAAGAATGCCAGCCTGGCAAATCCTCAGGGTCCACAAAATGATCCAACGTCCCACATATAGATCAAATGATTGGCCAAGAGATTAAAGGGGGGAGTATTGGGTGAGCAATGTAGAGGTCCTAGAAGCTTAAGCTGGGCACTTTAAAAAGGCCTCACTTCTCAACACACACAACAATCTATTTTACGTTTTTTATTCTAGTTTAGTATTTTAGTCTGTTTAAATTCGTGTTTTACTAAACTGTAATTTTTTTCCTTTTTCAAGAATGTAATCAGCTTCTTAGTTAATGAAATTCAGCTTTAGTTTTTTAATCTCATTTTCTAATAAGCTCTCATTTAAAGTCATTAGCTCTCATATAAAGCCAATTGTCTCAATAAGCTCATAATAGCTCTTTTCATTCTATAAGCTGAAATAGAGACTTTTGAATTCAAGTATTAACTTATCTAAACCTTAAAAAAATCAGTTTAATTCTCATATGGATCATATTGTATCTAAGCTTTTGGAAGGGGATCTTACCTGAAGAGATCACAAGGACTTTTACTCAAGCTATTACTAATCAATAGAGCTTTGTAGCTGCCATAATTGGTACCTTCTTGTTTAGCTAAATATTACGTAAGTTGTCTCTTTTCATTCTTCCACTAATTTCAGTTTTAATTGCTTAGTTTTTGCTCATATGCTTAATATTGTTTATTTGCTTATTCTCTTTGCTTATTAATGTTTAAATGTCTCTTTTAGTGGTACTTAGTTATGTGTTTTCATCTGTTTTTGCTTAAAAAGTTATAGATCTTTAGCTATCAATTTCTGTCATAAAAATTCATAAAATCCAAAAATATTAGTTTAAATAGTTTAGATCTTAGATTAAAACTTATTCAGTTGTTTAATCATGATTGTTAAGTTTGTTTTGAGCTAATTTTTATCTGGTATTTAGTACTTGTTCATTAGATTTCTCTTAAAAAGCTTTTCTCAGTCCTGTCAAAATGGTAAAGGGGTGTTTGGTTTAGTGCAGTCTCAAAATTGCACTAGCAGTACTAACCTAAGTTAGTACTGCTGACTCTTTACACTACCAGTACTAACTAAAAAGTTAGTACTGCCTTCACAAGTTAGTACTGTTAGCTTTAATCTCAGTAGGTTTAAGTTTAGTTTTAGCTTATTAAGTTTTAGTTTTCATAATTTAGCTTATTTCATTGCTTATTTTGTTTTCAAAAGTCAATTTGCATCAGCAGTACTTTCACTTGAAAGTACTGCTGAATTTTTACACTAGCAGTACTAACCTCAGTTAGTACTGCTGTGTTCTCAGCTTAATTTAGAACAGTAATTTTAAGATTTAGCTTATCAAATTCAGTAGGATTTAAGTTTTAATATAGCTTAATTTGGTTTAAGTCTTAATTTGCAACTTCTAGCTTATTTCCTTAGTTTAATTTAGCTGTCAAAAGTCATAAAAACTTGAAAAATCCAAAAACAGTACTTAGAATCTTTAGGATTTAAATTTGTTAAATTAGCTTATAAGTCTAGATTTTATAGCTTATTTAGATGGATAATAAGTAGTTTAAGTTGTCTTTCAAGTTTCAAAGTTTAGTTCAGCTTATTTAGTTCTCTAGCTTATTTGAAGTTTGTGTTCCTTTGCTTATTTCCTGAGCAAATTTCATATGCTCACAAGAGTTTAAGCATTAATTTCCTTAGCATATTTTATATTAAGCACATCATAAGCTTTCTAGAACACTTTCCTTTTTAGACTTTAAGGGTAATTTGAGCATTTTATGCTGTTTAAGTAGAAGTAATCTCAAAACCTCACTTTCCTGTAATCAGTTGTAGAGATAATCTCTTTGTGACTTATTTGTGAGTTTCAGCCCAAGTAACCTTCCATTAAACTAGATCCCCTGTCTGTCCTTTAACAACTTTGCTTCTTTGAGTTTTGTTCATTTAAAGCCATTCCTTTTCAAGATTGCACCTTACTTTGGTCCCCTTAATTTGTAATCGGGTAGAATTTCAGGGTATAAATGTACATTTTCCAAATTTAGTTGTTTTCTAAAGTTTGTCCTGCCCGAATTAGTTAGTTTTCCCATAGTTCCCTGCTTTTCCTTTTTGCACATTTAGTCCTTAAGTTTTATTTTAAATTAGTTTAATTAATTTTTAAGGTTAAGTTTTAATAGTTAATTAAATTTTTTCATAAAAAAAGGGGTAAAAAAAATAGGGTTTAATTCTAGAAACAAATCAAATATCTTTTGCTTCATTCAAATCAGGATCCGAACGTTAAAAACGTTGTTTCAATTCACAAGTCATTGGGGATAACACCCTGTGAGCATACTACTCGGTCATAACATACTATATTATATAATAATAATTATTTTTGTAAGTTTGACATTTTTACCTTGGTTAAAGGTGAATAGTTAGAATTTGCCTAAGTAGTATTATTATTATATATTTTATAGGTACGTAAAACTTGCAAACCAGGATATCAGAAAGTTTCCAAGCAATTGCGTGTTTTCGGTTTTTTAGAACGTTAATGAGTAAGGTCTTTTTATCTTGGATCAAATCTTTTGAAATTATGACTGGAAGTTTGTTATTTTCCTCTAAAAACGCATACTCGAGATGCGGAGGTAACTCTTTAAGTTCGACTTCGGGAATTTCATCTTTTGGTTCGAGTGAACACTTCTTTGGTTCAACAACTTTAAGATCTTTTTGAATTCCGGGTGAGTAATCTCCTTGGTTTGGGTGAGGTAATGGATCATTGTTGAGAAGTGCTTCGAGAATGAGAATGTCACCCTCGGGATCATAGTACGTAGCATTGAAAACTGGCGAAACTGGTTCATCATCGATTGCTATAAAAGCATCGGCTTCTTCAAAGAGTAGAAAATCGCTTTCATCAAAAGGAGTAAGTGTCGGAGATGAAGTGGAAACAATCGGATCGTAGTACGGAGAAGGATTGTTGTAAGCAACGGAATCGGAAAATCCAAGTACTTCTTGTGAATAAATTTCACAAGCAGCATCGATTAGATCAACTTTCTTCAACGATTCGAGATTGTTGTATGAAATGGAAGGTGCATCACCACATTTAAGGGTTAAAGATTGATCATCATTCCTAAGAGTAATCTCTCCTTCATAAACATCGATTAAAGCATGAGCCGTCCTAAGAAATTGGTCTCCCCGAATTATCAACGGTAACTCGAGGATCGCTATAAAATCCAAGCACAACAAAGTCGTGCGGGAAAAGTAAAACTTCCTTACTTATGACAAAAAAACATTTTCGGCGACACTGGTAGTGTATGTAAATTGTTCGATCGGCTAAACTCTAAAAACCATTTTTGTTTCGGTTTAAGACCTGAAAATCCATGCTTTTTTCCAAATGGAAAGAGGCAGAGATTGATGATAGCCCCTAAATCGGCAAGGGCTAGATATTTATCAAATTCTGAAAAATCACACGGAATTAGAAATCGGCCTGGGTCACCTAGCTTTTCCGAAAGCTTTTTAAGGACGACCGCACTACAATTGCATTCAACGCGTTTTGTTTAATTGATCACTTGTCTTTGTTATTTAACATCTTTTTAAACATTACGCAAGACTTTAGCCATATGGATTAAAGAGCATCCGCAAAACTAAGCACAAAATGAAGGTTACGAAAGATTTCCAGTAAACTTTGAAGAAGAATGTCATATTTTTTCACGAATCTTTAGCTTTGAGTCTCGACGTGTAAGGTAAATTAGGTTTGGCTTTGTTAGCAACGAAAGAAGGTTCTTCGATTGGTTCTTTGTCTTTGGTTTGTTCTTGGACCAATTGAGGTTGGATGTCTTTGGTGCTCGGTAGCTCCGTATCCTTTGTCACCTCACTTTCCTTTTCCACCACCGGTGGTGGAATCGGAGGTCCATCGTAAGAAACACCACTACGAGTTCGTATTGCCTGCTTAATCCTAGGAATTGAGATGGAATTGCTGTAACGAACTTGAACTGAAGGTTGGTTGGTGGGATTGCTTTGCATGAAACTGATGCATCATTTCTGAAAATCATCTTGCTTCTTTTGAGAATCATTGTTAACTCTTTAAATCATTTTGGATCCTTTGAAAATTATCCAACTTTCATTATGTTAAGTTAGTTCATAGTTCGCATCATTAGCTTTAGCATAACTTTCAAAATCCATTTTAGACACTCCTTGAACTTGTGAAATGGGAGGTAAAGCTTGATTAACCAAAGGTTGATTTGTTGGTGGTTGGTATGGTGGGGTTTGATAAACGGCTCCTTGATTGTTTGGACGGTTTTGGTTAAAATTGCCTCCACGGTTTTTTATTCGAATTGAATGTTTCCTTATATCGTTTGGTTGTTTTGAACATTTGGTTGATTGAAACCCGGTGGTCTCATTTGGTTTGCCAAATTGGAAGGTTGGTTTCTTTGAAGAAAATTGCCAACGGCTGCGGTTGTTGAAATGTTGGGATGGTTGTTCCCATGAAAAAATGGGAAAATCGTTTTCCACCTCGAGTTAACGGAACAATGTTTAAAATTGTGGATTCGATCCACACATAACACATACTTCCGTCAACCGCTTGACGGTGCGGGAGTAGTAAAACCTAAAGCTTTCATTACATTCCATCATTTGTTTCATTTTAATAGTCCATCTTATTCTCCCCTCTTCAGAGAAGCACTATATTTGGCATATCAAAAGATTAATAGAAGGTGAATAAGTAAAAGAGGAGCATCCTTAACTCACTCTTGAATCATTAGCCGACTTTCTTGAGTAACGAACTTTTGACTTGCTTTCAATAATCGCTAATCCTTCTTGAGGCATCTTGTCTAAAAAATTGCCACCCGCGGCGGAATCTAAGGCATCTTGATCGTTGGAATTCAAAGAATTGTAAAAAGTATCGAGTTGGTGTAGTTCCGAAAAGCCATGGTGAGGACATTGATGAAGAAGTCCTTTAAAACGTTCCCATGCTTCATTGAAGGTTTCGTTTGGTTCTTGGAAAAATTGGTGATTTTGTTTCGAAGATAGTGGTTTTCGAAGGTGGGAAGAATTGATTTATGAATTTTGAAACAAGGTCGTCCCATGTGAGAATTGATCTTGGAGGTTCCTTGTCTAACCAATCTCGGGCTTCACCGTCTAGAGAAAAAGGGAAAAGCAAAAGCTTTATCGAAGTGTTCGGAAAAAAAACAAAAGAAAAATAAGAATAAAGAGACTTTGGATGTCTAACGTTGAAGTGACTTTGTTGAAAAATCGAAAGTTGTAGGGTTTGACTGTGAGGTCTTGTCTAACCGTAAACTTATTAATTTGCACGAAGATTGAATAAAGGTCGTTTAGCTCAAAATTATTAGCATTAATCGTGGATCAACTATGTGCATCTTCGTATTCCTCGAATGGGTGCTTGTAACATTTGGGCATGTACTATTATCGGCCATTGCAACAAGGTATTTGATCGACAATGGGTTCATCTCAATCAAAATGTTCAACAACAACCTTAGAGTTTGTTGTGTCGACGTTATCGAGATTGCAACGAGTGCGCAAAAGAAATAAACAAACTAAAAATCAAAACTGCAAAAACTACACTAATTATTTTTTTTATTTATTTATTTATTTATTATTTTTTTAACAAAAGAATTTTAACGGTTACACGGAAGAGACTTAAACCAAATAATCAACTACTACGTGCTCTCGAAAATGCTTATTATGGAGCCGTACTTTGTAAGACACAAATACCTCCTGTTGAGAGTATTATAATTTGGTATTTTACGCATTGTTGACTTTTATTTGTTTTAATTAAAAACGTGGAAGATTTTATTTTTTATATTTTTGAATTTTTCTATTTTTTTATCTTTTACTTATACTAAAAAGAAAAGGAAAATATTTTTTACTTTTTAATAATTTATGATTTTTTTGGATTTTTGAATTATAAAACAAGAATGAAACTTTCAAGTGTGAAAGGATCTTCAAACCAAATAAACTAAAAACGAAGGAATCTTAAACACTAGTCCCCGGCAACGGCGCCAAAAACTTGGTGTTAAAAAAGTTTTATATAAGCAATTAAGAAAATTCCCTAAGGAAAATTCACTCTCAAAAATATATATAATATAATATATAATACGTATATTTAACCGAATAAATATGATTACCCAGGTCGTTTCCCCAACGACTGGTGAAATTGAAACCTCGTTTAAGCTTGGATTATGATTTGAATAAGAAAATATATGATTTGATGATCTATGACTACTAAATAAAAAGCGACAATTAAAATTGAAACTTAAAGGCAATTTAAACAATTAAACAAATACGGAAATCAAATAAAACGCGACAATTAAGCAAATAGACTAAAATTAAACCCTAAAATTGCAAACTAAGTTTCTAAACCTAAATTAGGATAAAAGAAAATTTTAAGAAAAAGAAAACTATTTTTTTTATTTTTGAATTTTTTTAATTAATTAAAAACTTTTTAATTCTAATTAAATCCTAAAAATAAAAAGAAATAGAAAATAATTGAAATTATATTTTTCCTAAGTAAAATAAGTAAAAAGAAAATTAAAAAAAAAGAATTATTATTTTTGGCTTTTTAGATTTTAAGATATGAATTTTCTAAAATTTAAACTAATTAAAAACTAAAACCTAATTATCAATTAAAATTAAAAACTAACTAATTATAACTAACTGAGGACTAACTATGAAAAGCCTTAAAGGACTAACAGTGAAAACAAAGGGACAAACGGGGAACTAACTGAGTTAACCTACAAATGAGAAAATTACAAAACCTACCCTGAGGCTTAGCCCGTTTACAAGCTAAGTCCTTTCTTAAGCTTAAAAATAAGATGAACTAAAAAGTGCTTTTTAGGAAAAACTTAAAAGAGCAAAGTTGGAGAATAAGATGGCAAGAACAACTTTAACAAAAGCTATATGACACTACCTACCCTGAGAGCCCAACCCGATTAAACTAAGTCCATTAAGCATTTGAAATTTAAAAAGCTTAAAAGATAAAACTAAAAGAAGCAAAGTTGTAGAAAAGGCTGGAGAGAATAACTTTAACAAAAGCACTATGGTCTGAAACCCACTAATAAGCTCTTAAACAACTTATTTTTAAGCTGTTTACAGAAACAAGGGCTTATCCTTGGTTTTTACTAAATAAGCTATAAAAAGCTCTAAATAAGCTTAAAGTGAAATCTAAAAGCTGTTCTAAACTCCCTAAGATGTGCTTAATCTAATTGAGAAAAGAAATAAAAACTGGAAACACTTTTAAGCTGTTGAAAATGATCATGAAAATGGCTAACTCAGGAATTAAGCTAAATTGCACAAAATCAAATTAAGCTAAAAAACTCAAAAAGCTAATCTAGACTATGAGCTTCTGAGAACTTATGCAACTACTAATAAACCATCTATTTAAGCTATAAAAACAAATTCCTTACGCTAAAATTATCAATTTAAGAATCTACTTAATTTCCTACTGTTTTTGGTGTTTTCAGGTTTTTTAATGACTTTGACAGCTGAATAAAGCTAGGTAAATAAGCTAGAAAATAAAATGTAAGTCCTTAATATATATTAAGCAATAACTAAACTAAAAAGAAACTAAAAGATAAGCTATTAAATCCCAACATTGCTGGCTTCATTTGGGGCTTAAGTATCAGCAGTACTAACTAATGTTAGTACTGCTGGTGCAATTGGCAATACCTCAAAGACCAAGAGTGCAGGCAACCTAGTGAAAGTCTTGAAGGTTTAATGAGTTGTTGAAGGTACAAGATCAAGTTGCAAGTTTGTGATATTTCTCTTGTGATTTCCTCACTAGATCCGGCCCTATATAAATATATATATATAAGATATTTTTGTAATTTTTGAGTAATGGGTATAATAATGGGTATTTGTTGAAGCGTAGAAAAGTTTTGGTGGTTTCAGGAATGCCTAAACGTATTTTATCGCAAAACGTAACCAATTTACGTAACCAATAAAAATAAAATGAACGAAGTTAATAATTATCCTCAAAATAATTACTTAAGACTTGCTTGATGTAAACATTTAATTGTTTGATGCCCGTTTACATTGAACGATAATTTTTAGCTTACGCGATTTAACTTAACGATTTCAATTTAAGCAAACGCGTACAATACTAAAAATAATTAGTGAATTTATTGACGACGTACAATGACCCTAAAACACGGGGTGTTATAGTTGTTGTTGCAGTGGGTGTGCTAACTATAGGATGAACATTAAGAACTTTGTTCTTCATGTGAAGCTTGAACAGTTCTTCAATAATCTTTGGAGCATGAGTAGCAAACTCTTTCGAAACCAACTCAGGGACAACATCTGAAAATATCTCTTTGTCTTTCTTGACCGTATCATTAACTATTCTTGAAATTGCTTCTCGCATAAGCTCATTGGTTTTTTCTACATTGAGTTCTGGAACAAGATTATTAAGCTTATCGGACATTTCCTTCCTTTTACCTTCAAAATATTCTTTAGTGATGAAGGTATTCATTAATTGTTCCCTGAGTTGACCATGACGTCTACTTAGTTCAGCAACACTTCCTGGAGGTATTTTGGTTGTGCTAGAAGTGGGTTGTGACATGCTTGGATCTTTAGATGTAGTATCATGTGTAGGTGAGATATTGACCGTCAATTCCTTAGATATAGTCTTATCCGAAGATAAGTCATTCCTAGGGGATCTAGGGGGTGAGGGAATTGGTGTATGCGTCTGCTCGTTCCTAGTCTCCAAACTACCTGATACTTTGTCATCATTCTTATCATCATCATCTTTTTCGTCATCCTTCTTCTCCTTCTCAAAATCATCATTAACATCATCTTCCTTATTTTCTTTATCAACATTATCATCAATAACAACTTCTGGATGCTCCTTATGACTCTCGGGTTCTATCCTAGTTCTGGTATCTTCTTCATCCTAGAAAACTAAATCAGCAAAAGCAATAACATAAAAATATTCATCTTCGCCATCAACCATCTTTTCAATATCCTCCTCCAAAATTTTCTCCTAAACTTTAGCAATATTCTCTTGTGGTTCAACAGCTAAAGCGGTTTTGTGTTTAGTAAGACTGAGTATAGTTGTTTCAGCAATTTCATCTCTTTCTCTGTCATCACTTAGAGGTGACATTGAAGTAGCACTTGGTTTCTTTTGCCTAATTGTAACTTTTAAAGATTTCCTTGGTATACTCGATTCTCTAGTAACTATTTTGCTTTTACGTTTCTTTTGAACACTTTCAGCGGTAGGGGTAGGTGTCCTAATGGCTTTAGGTCTCCTATTCGTTCTTTGGGTAGATTCAACCGGTTGTGGTTGAATCGTAGGAACGTCTATCCCGACAAACACCTTCTCATACTCCTTATACTTTATGGTGGCACGAATTTCATCAGGAAGAAACTCACCTGAAATTAGCATCCCTCTTACAGTCACATTCCCTATAGTATACATACTTACTAATGGAATATCATCCTTGATAGAATGATAATTCTATTCAAGTCTCTGGGCAATGGAAGGAAACTTCTTCATTAGACCAGCAATAATGAGGTTGGTGAAGCGAGGGTATTGAATCTCATCTTTCTTATGTTAGACACAGTGTATGAAATCCCACCACAGAAGTCCGGCATAATCAACGTGAACACAGTTGATCACAGCATGAAAGATTTGAAGAATGTTGATCTTAGTCTGATCATGACGTGATGTTCTTGTAGTAAGACAACGGTTGAAGACTTTGAACATTGTTTGCCATGGTTGAGCAAGATTCTTCGTGTAGAAGGCGCTTACTTTGTCAACAATTACTTCGTAGCCAACAATCTTTAGAAATCTTTGAATGAACTCAAATCTGCTGGTTCAACGAATGGATTGTCAGGAGTTTCCACTAGTAATTGAAGAGTTGAACAAAACATATCCATAATGTATGAGATTGTTTCCCTGTTAATCGTGAAACGAATGGTATTGTTAGCATCCGACACTTGTTTGATGGTTTTCCAGAACTGTTGAATGTACATAGCTAGAACATCTGCAACCACAATTAGATCATAGCTCAAAGCATGATCAATTAGAATTTATCCCACAATCTTGCATTCCACAGGGCATGGTATATTCTGGAGCACAGCATAGTTGTTACATCTCCTAATGCTTTGATATCTTGTGGAGACAAGTTAATTTGTAGGAATGATTTGTTGATGTTGTTGTTGAGCCATGATGAATACTGTATTATGAAGTGAAGTGATTAGTGAAATGAGATAAATATATGAAGTATCAACAATTAAATAACATGTTTGTCTCTTTCCACTATGTTTGCTTTTATATGCTCTGGCAATTCTTTTTTAGCATATTTTGATCATTTCTTTCTCATGTACCAATTATTGCTTTTTCGGGTACATGCCATACGCTTTATTCGTCTTATTCTTTTGATCACATTTTGTATGCTCTGGCATTTCTTTTTTGAGCATACTCAGATTTGCTTATTCGCGTATGAATTTTATCTCTCTTTCTATTTGAGTTTCCTCACCAAAAAGCAATTTGTGAAATGATACTCTTACAAGAATAATAAAGATATACTCTGATTTTAAAAAATACCAATTTGGCAAAAAAAAATACTTGTAGTGAAAACCATTGATGTTTAAGAAATTAAAGAGTAATATTTATATTCTTTAAAAAACTTTTCAGTATAAGAGTACCACCTTTTGACACAAAAGTATGACTTTTTGATAGAAAAATTGAGATAAAATATCCAAAATCATTTGTTTTTCAAAGATGTTTGAAAAATAATGTTTATACAACACAACTCGTGAAACAACAACTGGATGGTCACTAAGTCACTCACTCCTCATTCTATTCATTGCAGAAAACGGTCGAAACTGGACATGACTTAGACCATTTACCCAATTGAGTTCAAAAGTCAGTCATAAACCATGTTGCACGGTGTTAGAAACCCTTTTTTTTAAACTTTGGAATTTGCCTTTTGAAACATGAGAATCATTATGAGAAATGATCACAAACATTTGAATCACAACTTTTATTCATTTTCCACAAAACATTTGAAGCACTTTTGAATCACCACTGAATGAAAAATCTAGTTATTAACATCATATTCTTATATACGATAATTGGATCGTTAGTAGATCACTCAATCCTCATTCTGTTAATTTAAAAAAACGGTCGTAACCGGACGTGATCTTCACCATCTGCCCCATTTATTAATATAAAAATATGAGTTTTTAATGAAATTTATCATTGAATTTGTTAAATGCCATTTGTTTAACAGTTAACCCATTTGAGTATTCGTAACCCAAAATTTTAGCCCATTTTAGAATTTTCAAAACCCATTAATGAATATCCGAAACCTAAAAGTTAGCCCATTTCAATATACGAAACCCATTAATATTGGCCCAATAAGCATTTATGAAACCACTTTGATCTGGCCCAATACATTTTACGAAACCAACTAATCCGACCCAATCATGACTTTTACGAAACCTTGTTAACGGCCCAATAAGCATTTACGAAAACAATAAGATTTACGAAACCATAACTTATACTTTTTCCAAAATCAGCTTTCGTGGGAAAGATCATGAGTTTACACTACTTATCAAAGTGACTTTTATGCACAAACACTAAATTGTACTATCTAATATCAATCTAGGTTCAATGACTTGTCCAAAAATCCATGATCAAACATATGAAACCTCTGACAGTTATGTAACCCTTTGAATATTGGTCCATTCATGTTGTTTTAATGATCTATCAACACAAATCTTATCTTAACACACTTAATAATGGTTTGCCTCAATCAATTTCACTCAATCACAACATTCAATTTTACAAAACCCTAAGTCTTATACGAAACATATCTAACAATTATTTGTCACAAAATTAAAGCACAAGGAATCGAATAAAATAAATTATCCTTACGTTTGAATATCACAGAGAATCACAAATTGATTTGTATCGAGAGTTTTAAAGATTACGAAAGCTCAAACAAGTGAGAGGGTTTACGAAAGCTCAGGTTGTGTACGAAAGTGTTTATGCTTTTGTATTTGTCACACCCCGTCAGTGGCAGAAGCACAGGATGCGACGATACCGTTCATCGCAAAAGATACAAGATCACACACTTTACAATTTAAAAAGAAAAGAAATTTGGGTTTACATAAATTGTACAAGTTAAGACTTAACAATAAAAGGAACAAAACCCATCTTGACCCAGTCCCCTTGGGTTACATCTTTGATCTTCCAACATCATTCATATACCTTTAATTGACACACCTGAAAATGATACTCGAAACGTCAATAATAATGTTGGTGAGCTCGTAGGTTTGACCTTAAACCTAAAATTTGTGCCAATATCTCAAATCAGTGGACAAAAGTGCAATATGATAGTGAATATATAAGAAACACCCATGACTTAGCATCCTCGCTAATCATGTAAAACTTGACCTAGCTTACCCGCTAGTCAAACCATCCTAGCATCACTGCTAGTCCGGTAGCAAATATTTCACTTACACACCTAAAGGGCCTACCAGCTGGAGCACTATATTAGGGCAGGACCCAAAACCCAAACACTTGCCATGACACGCAGTACATGCAAGTAAAACTAAAACCCTTGCCATGCCAAACACAGTACACGCAAGTAAAATCACATCACATATATTCACATAGAAATCATAAGCACATAATTGTCCCAAAAACAAAACCACGTTTCGCACAGTCAAATTTCAAAACAGTTCAAAACACATTTGAGTATCATTTTCCCCCAATGGAAAAACAGTAGAAAAATAGGGCTACGAGAACTCACCTCAATAGCAAATAAGGCAACTGCACAAATCTCAAACTCAAGGCACAAATAATCTCAACACAAGCACACATGAGTACCCAGCCACGACCTAATCATTTACGACACTTAATTAATGTTTGTACAAAGTTGTCTTATTGTACAAGTATTCGTCTTTACTCACACAAAAATTCTCAATTCTATTACAAAACCTCTTTCCTTATCACAAAAACTTTTACTCTTTATCCTAAAACCGTTATCTCATAATCAAAACCGTTATCTTTTACCAAAACCGTTATCTCATAACGAAAACCGTTATCTTTTATCACAACCGTTATCTCATAACCATAACCATTATCTTTTACCAAAACTGTTATCTCATAACCAAAACCGTTATCTTTTACCAAAACCGTTATCTCATAACCAAAAATGTTATCTCATAACCAAAACCGTTATCTTTTACCAAAACCGTTATCTCATAACCAAAAATGTTATCTCATAACCAAAACCGTTATCTCAGATCAAAATCATTATCTCATAACCAAAACCGTTATCTTATAACCAAAAATGTTATCTCATATTATGGTTGTGTGGTGAATTACTCAAAAAGAATCAAAACACTTGGGCTAAGTGTCACATCAACATAATTTATCCAAAATCTCGATCACCATTGAAACAGGACGAACGATCGAACAATCCAAGAAAATCTGACGAGAAATAAGTGGGAGTTCAAAGATCAAAAATAAACGGATAAACATCTCTGCAACGTTAAAGTATACATATACTTTAAATATATTTATAATAATAAAATAATAATAATTTATTATTTTCGTCTCTTTATCGGCTAAAAAGGGTAATTATAAAACCCTGTCATTTTAACATAACCACGCTTGATCGTAAAATCTCGACACTTAAAGTTTATCAAAAGTCACGTGGCCTTTAACCGAATCAACACAAAATAAGTTTTCACAATATTTTTCTAAGTGTGGGATTTATACAAAATTTCGGCATGACCCGTTCGTTTATACAACAATTCCCAAGATTTAAAAACCTCAATTCTAACACTTTTTCCCAATTTCTCAAGTCCAAATACTTTTTCCAATTCTCACCAAAAC
>BQNB010060951.1:3743-34331 GCA_026074375.1 Tanacetum coccineum
AATAGAGTATACATAGTTCATATACTTAAGCTTAGTTATAAAAACTTCTCAAAAAGTGATTAAAATGTTTTATATAATTTTTTGAGAAAACTACAATTTTGGTCCACTATCTTTACCGGGTATAACACTTTTGGTCCATTTTTTAAAAAATTTGCGGGTTTAAGCCAAAACCCGAGTATCCATTTCACATTTGAGCCAAATCAGACAATTTCGTTAAATCTGATTTGGATCAAATGTGAAATGGATACTCGGGTTTTGGCTTAAACCCGCAAATTTTTAAAAAAATGGACAAAAAATGTTATACCCGGTAAAGATAGTGGACCAAAATTGTAGTTTCCTCAATAATCAATGAGTGCTGCAAAATTATTATTCAAGGAAAGGTTTATTGGATTCGTGCAAAGGAAACGCATGCATGGATCCTCACTTTTGCTGTCACTAATCAAGACTTTTCTTCTTCTGATGATGAATCAGATGATAACATAAGCGATGACTTGTTGGTGATAAAGACAAAATTGACTCTAGTGATATCGATAGGGTCTCGGAATCCAGTTTTTCTTATGTTAACGATCTTGTTCTCATGTTAACGATCTTGTTCATGATACCGATAACAACAATGTGGCAGCTGATGTTGGATCTCAATTTGACAACCCTTTCAACCTTTATGGCATTCTTAACAACCAACACAAAAAGGCGAACAACTCGAGCACTGCTGAACTAGAATACCCCCTGGATTCACTCCGGTTAATAATAAAGATGAGAACATTGCTGTTAGTGAATAGGATCATTCTTTATCTAGTAAACTTAAAGAGAGGAAGTTGAATGATGGGGTTTCTTTCCATCACAGCATGAATTCTCGTCCCTTATCTAGTAAAGAAGGTGGTTCCATTTTAGATGTTATGAAAGAAATTATTAAGGTTGGACAATTTTTTTTAAGAACGGGTCTCGGGTACGGATCTTGACTTGACTCGTTTTTGGGTCAAACAGACCTCACGTTTCAGATCTAGTCTTTTTCATTTCTTCAATATTAGTTCCCTAGCGTAGTTTAGAAGTAAACATTTCTTGTAGGTTAATTTTTGAAGATTTTAGGTTTGACCCTTTGTTCAGGATTCCATGCTCCTCTCGTATTCAGCTTAATACAAAATTTTTAGTTTTTCTAATCACGTTTTGTTTGTTATTGTTTAACTTAGCTTTCCACACTCTAAATCATTTCTTTCATTATCAAACTCCAATCTTCGACTTTTCGATTCGCCAGTCGAGCCTCTTGGTGATAAACGACCCGGGAACATTCTATACTACTTCTCGGTTTCATTGATTGTATTTTAAATTATACTTACTATATTATATTTATCATAATGAATATAATTTGTAAAGTTGTAGTTTAGCATCTCAAATCAATTTTTGGCGCCGTGCCATGGGGGAGGCCTGTGAAACCGATTACGTTACTTTTGTCAAGAAGGTGTTGAAATCTGTGAATATATCATACCAAAAAAAAAACCAAAAATTAAAACAATTGTTCTTTTAATTATCAAATAAAATCCAAACTTGTAAAAATACGCAACAATATAATATTCTCAATTGAGGTATTATCATAATAACTTCCGGTTAACTTATTGGATTCCTAATTTATACAAAATATTTATAAAAACTTGTCTTTTGGTGTCACGTGCGAGGGTAAACGGTTCACCTTTTAAAGATAGACAAACTCTAAAGGGGTATATAGGCGGGTTGTTCCTAGAACTACACCCTAAAGGAAAAAGGTTTTAATAGCTTCGCGCTTTCCTATTCCTCCGCGTCCTTTGTGCGTTTTTCTTTCGATAGAGTAAGTCCGAGAAGGCGAAGTCGATTATTAGGTTTTAAGGTTGTCTTTTTTCGTGTCCCGTTATTAAAATAAATTGTGAATTTACTTTCGATAAACCAAAAAGAAACAAAAAAAATAGTGTAAATTTTCTTTCTTAGTGTATGCACACTCGTTCCCAAACTCGTAATCTTCATAATCAACAACACCAGGCCCCACCTGTTGTTGAACAATTTAATCTTGAAGAACCAATTGAAAATCCAGATCCACTAGCTCCGATGGATGATAACCGGACTATGGCTCAGTTGCTTGAAGCACCCACCGCGGGTTACGAGGATGCCATCGTTGTGCCCGAAATCACCGCGGACAACTTGAGCTTAAAGCACGGTCTACATAACCTCGTTCAAAAACAAGCAATTCTTTGGACATGACAAAGAAATCCTCAATGCCCACATCCGATATTTCAACAAGATCACTTCTACGATGAAGTTCCCGAACGTCCCGAGTACGTCGGTAAAGCTTATGCTTTTCCCATTTTCCCTCGAGGGGCAGCCCGGATTTGGCTTGAAAAAGAACCCCCTCGATCGATTCAAACATGGGATGATCTTGTTTCAAAATTCATCAACAAATTTTTCCCTCCTTCTAAAACAACCAATCTTCGAAATGAAATCACGAGATTTCAACAAAGATTTGATGAGACGTTTTATGAAGCATGGGACCGATTTAACGATCTTCTTCGGGCATGTCCACATCATGAGGATTCATAATTGCATTCAACCTCAATACATTCTATAAGCCTTGAACCTAAACGATCAAGATTCGGTAAAAAATTCCGCGCGGTGCAACTTTTTTTGGATAAAAGCCTCGTGATTGCCTAAGAATCATTGAAAGCAAATCCAAAGTTCGTAATTCAAGTAACAAACCAGTTGTTGCCAAAGTGAGTTCGGGCACTCCCACCCCCGGAATATCTTCCGAGGTTGCTGAGTTGAAAGATATGGTGAAAGCTTTACTTCTTGATAAGAAAAATCAATCTCCCGCTCATACTCCCGTCAAAGCGGTGAGGAAAGTTTGTGTTAACTTCGTGGTGCTTCATTCCTACCAAACTGTCCAACCACCATGCAATGTTTTATCGAGATAATATCCAAGAATATGTCTCACAAGCAGCCACAGCTAACTACAACCAAGGAAACACCAGTTATCGAGCCCCGATTTCAAATCAAATTCGACCTCCCGGTTTTCCTCCCATTCAAAACAATCATAATGTGCAAAATCAAGGAAACAAGCAGAATCGTTACAACCAAAACCGAGGGAATTTTAATCAAGCTTCAGCTTACCACTCTGGTTCATCAATGTCAAATTCTATCGACCTCATTTGTTCAAACCTCCTGCTTATCAAGCTCCAGCCGTATCAACGCTCCACTCCTCAAATTCAAGGGTGTATCGAAGGAAGATATCCAAGCCTACTAAAAGGCTAATGATGCTGTGATGAGGAACATAGCAAACACAAGGTCCAAAACATGCAAAATTAATTGACCAATCTTCACGGACATAAATTGCTTTCCAAATTTGTCTCTTCCCCAATACCGCCTCTACTTCGGGAATTCTCTCCCTAGTAAAACACTGTTGAGTTACTAACCCGAAAGAGGATTTAAAGGTAATAACCACTCGAAAGTGGTGTATCTTACAAGGGACCCCATAAAAAATTCATACTACTTCCTCTCCTAAAGTGGTAGAAACGAGAACCCAGGTCACAAAGGAACTGATGCTCCTACTAATAAACGGAAGCACCAAAGACATCCAACACTCCGTTGTCCTGTTGTCCATTCATGAATCTATGCTTTAAGCGCGCAATGCCTCCCAGTTTAGTGCTTTCAAGGCCTAACAAAAAGCATCAATTACATTTCCTTCAAAAGAAATAATGAAAGACGTCGTGAAAAGATAACGACACATTGAAGAAATTCTACAAAATCTTTAAAGATTTGAGTTTCGAAATTAAGCTTTACGGATGCCTTGATCTTAGCAAAATTTCGTCTCGACTCTAAACCTTAACGTAAAAACAAAGAAAAAGTTGAGTGAAAGGCAATAACCCCATTGAATGATAATTGCCTCACAGTCAACCTAAACAAGTTTACAAAGAAACATGGAGAACCCTGGCCGATTTCTTATTCCATTGAATTTTCCGGGATGTAAACATGCAACGCCTTTGGCCGATCTGGCGCAAGCATTAATCTATGCATATATCCGTGTGGAAAAATCTCCTCTCTTACCCGAACTAACCCCGACTTGCATGACGCTAGAGCTGGCGGACCGATCAATCTCTGAACCGATCGGTATCGCTGAAGACGTCTATGTAACGGTGGGAAAGTTCCAATATCCCTGCAGATATTCGTAGTCGTTCGATTTGATACCAGTACCCACCGAGTATCCTTTTGATTCTCGAGAGGATTTCTTTAAAGACCATCATGCATTAATGAGTAATTAACGAAGGTGAAATAACCCTTGCGTGTTTGGCAGAGAGCCATTACATTCATCTGGACCAACTTTGAGATACACGGCTAATTACAATCATATGACGGCAAACCGAATTGACGTCATTGATATGGCTTGTGAAGAATACTCTCAAGAAGTTCTTGGTTTCTCAAATGTGATCTCGAGTGGCAATCCCACTCCTTACTATGATCCAATCGTCTCTACTGTTTCTCCAACTTTAACTCCATTCGGGGACAGTGATTTTCTCTTTTCAGAATAAGTAAGCCGACTCTTTCTTGCTATAAGGATGATCCAACCATCACCGGAATTGATCCAACATAATATGACCCTGATGGGGACATTCGTCTCCTCGAAGGCAATTGCTTAAAAGTAGATCCATCCCACACACCTCCTCTTCAAGGAAATTATTTTCCAGAAACTCGAAAAGATCTGAAAATTTGTGAAGCAAACAATGAAAAATCTTTAGTTAATGAGCCCCCTGAGGTTGAACTCAAGGACTTGCCACCTCATTTGGAATATGCATTTTTAGAGGGTGACGACAAGTTTCCCGTCATAATTGCAAAAGATTTAAAGAGAATGAGTAAAAGGCAAGCCTAATCGAGGTTCTAAAAGTCCACAAGCGAGCCATCGCTTGGAAACTTTCTGATATCAAGGGTATCAACCCAGAGTTTTGTACCCACAAAATTCTCATGGAAGAGGACTACGAACTGACGGTTCAGCATCAAAGGCGGGTAAATCTAAAAATCCACGACGTCATCAAGAAAGAAGTTGAGAAACTTCTTGACGCCAGATTAATTTATCCAATCTCTGACGGTCCATGGGTAAGCCCGGTGCATTGTGTACCAAAAGAAGGGTGTGCCTGACGTTCGTCAAAAAACTGAATGAGGAATGATCTTATACCAACTCGATTGGTCACAGGGTGGAGAGTGTGCATCGATTAATAGAACGTTGAATGTAGCTACCCGAAAGGACCCACTTTCCACATTCCCCATTCATGGACCAAATGCTCGCAAGACTCGCTTGGAAACCAATTCTATTGTTTCCTCGATGGCTTTTCGGGTTATTTCCAGATTCCCATAGACCCGAAGGACCAAGAAAAGACAACCTTCACTTGCCCATACGGAACATTTGCCTATCGCCGCATGCCTTTTGGGCTATGCAATGCACCCGGCTACGTTTCCAAACAACAACAGATGTATGAGGCAATCTTCCACGACAAGATCGAAAAATGATGGAAGTGTTTATGGAAGACTATTCATCTCGGGGATTCTTTCTCTATCATGCCTATGCCATTATGACAAAATGTTAAAAACGGTGTGAAGGACACCAATTTGGTCCCTAAACTGGGAGAAAAGTACATTTCATGTAAAAGAAGGCATTTTGTTCTTGGACACAAAACTCCAAGTCGGATTGAGGTCCGAACCGAGCTAAAGTTGACATTATCGCCAAGCTCCCTCACACCGACCACTGTGGAAGGTTGAACTGAAGTTTTTCTTGGGGTGCATGCCGTTTTTACCGACGTCAACAAGAACTCTCAAAAATATCCCCCCATGACTCATCCTGGTGAATTATGTTGGGGGTGTGCTTGAAAAAGAGACTCCCATTTTTCTTCTCAAAATGTGTATCGAATCTTTACTACACTTTAAAAGAAAATTGACTGAGGCTCCGATTTTGATTGCTCCCGACTGGAACTTGCCCTTCGAACTAATGTGTGATGCAAGTGACTTTGCAATTGGGGCAGTCCTAGGGCAACGAAAGAATAAGCATTTCCAACCAATTCACTCTGCCAGCAAAACCATGACTGAGGCTCAAGCATAATACACTACGACCGAAAAAGAATTGCTTGCCGTAGTGTACGCTTTTGAGAAATTTTGGTCATATCTTGTTTTGTCTAAGAGCATAGTGGTAAACCGAAAACCGGAACCATTCTGCTATAAAAGTATATCTATCGCTAAAAGGATGCTAAGCCAAGACTGATGCGGTGGATCCTTTTGCTCCAAGAATTTGATGTTGTCATCCAAGACAAAAAAGGAGCAGAGAATCTGGTCGCCGATCATCTTTCCAGACTTAAGAACCCTCATCAAGATAAACTCGAGAACAAGGAAATCACGGAAACATTTCCTCTCGAAACTCTTGGATCGGTTGCTCTTCATGTTTGATATGACCCCCATGGTTTGCAGATTTTCGCAAACTAACCCATGCGGGAATTTCGTTGTCAAGGGAATCTGTCATTCCCACCCAGAAAAACCAGTTTTTTCAAAGTTGTCAAACACTACATCGGGATACCCCTATCTTGTTTAAAATCTATGCGGATATCAAATGATCCGGCGGTGTGTGCACGCACAGAAAGCGCGCGACATTCTCGAAGCTTGCCACAATGACCCACCGGGGGGCATCACGGTGCAAAATCTCACTGCCAAAAAGTCTTTGATGCAGGATTCGTTTGGTCTTTCAATATACAAATCAGCCCACGAGTTGTTAAAAATTGTGACTCGTGCCAACGACAAGGGAAAAATTTCACAAAGGGATGAAGATGCCTCAAATTCCATCCAACGTTTTGTGAAATCTTTGACGTTTGGGCATCGAATTTCAATTGTGACTGTTCCCATGTATAAAGCAATCTTCTAAAAGGCAGACAATACATACTTGTGGCTGTCGACTATTTGTCAAAATGGGTTGAAGCAAAAGCGCTCCCCACCAACGACGCCCGAGTAGTTTTGCAAATTTCCATAAATCTTCTCTTTGGCCCAGATTGGTGCTTCCCGTCCATCATCAGTGATCGTGGAACACATTTTTGCAATGACCAGTTTGCAAAGGTCATGCTTAAATATGGAGTCACTCATCGTCTCTCCACCGCGTATCACCCCCAGACAAGTGGGCAGGTTGAAGTATCAAATCGTGGTTTAAAAAGAATTCTTGAAAGGACATGGGCGAAAATCATGCCCTCTTGTTCGTACAAACTGGATGACCTCTCAATGGGCCTTCCGACAAGCGTACAAGAAACACCCATCGGGTCACTCCATACAAGCTGTATATGGAAAGGCATGTCATCTACCGATTGAGTGGAGCACGCAAAGCTTACTAGGAGTAGGCCCTAAACATGTCAAACTTTGATTGCAAAACCGCGGTGATCAACGTAAATTTCACTCATAATTAAGTGAACTGCGTGCTTCAAGCCTATGAAATTCTTTGATTTACAAAGAGAAACTTAAGAGGATTCATGACTCAAAGAACAAAAACCGCGTATTCAACGACGGTATCAAGTCCTCCCTCTTTAACTCAAGATTGAAAAATTTCTCAGGCAAGTTGAAGTCCCGCTGGTCAGGACCATTTACCATTGTTCAAGTTTTCCCGTATGGCACCGTTGAGTTATCCCAAAACTCTGGGCCAAACTTCAAAGTAAATGGTCATCATCTCAAGCACTACTTTGGAGGTGATATCCCTGCTATGGATATCCCTGACCCAAACCTATTCCTTAAAGGACAACTAAAATCAGGAATTGGGTCAAGCTTATGACCCTAAACAAGCGCTTCTGGGAGGTCAACCCCATGCTTATCCATTGATCAGTAGTATAATGCTAGCTTAGTAATGAATAAGTGTTTAGTTGTTGTGAGGAGGCTTCCTCTAACCCTTTCCATGTTTTGTGTTTGGGCTGTTATTGTCCAGGATTTCCCAGGATTTTTGAAGCCCTCGTGCTCGTTATTTGTCCTTCGACCACAAGACTTCACAATCCTCCAAGCTCATTGGGAACCCCGATAGCCTAATCTTATCGTTCTAACGTTTATCTTTAAGCATAATTCATAAAACGGCTTAGGATTTACATAGAGACCCTTCTTAAAACATTGAGGACAATGTTTAATTCTAGTATGGGGGGATCTTCGATTTGATTGTGTCTAGCAGAAGCCGTGTTTCTCAAGTAATCCCTTTTTACCACAAATTTCAAAAAATGAAAAATTTTTAAAATTTTCAAAATAAAAATAATGTTATTGTCACCATTTTGACTTTCTACTGCAGGTAGAATAAGAGTAAATTTTGACTCGATCGAGCGTGTTGAGCTCTAGCTTGTTCCTTAACTTTTAGGCTAAGCGTTCGCGAATATTCGCGAAGAACGAAAAATGATAGTGTTAATTATGACTGGAGTCTAAACAAGATTATTTGGGAAATCTTAGAGTCTCATAGTGTGTAATTTTGTCGCTTTTTATCTCCCCATAAAGATTCTAACCTGATTAATATACGTGCTACTTTTGGAAATTAAACTTAAATCAATAATTTTATAGTATATAGCAAAAACGTTAGACTTAGTTCAAATTTATACTTGAATTTTTCAAAAGACGTTTTTCCCCAATTTGAAAAAAAAAATGAAGATGAAAAAATGCAAAAATATATAAATATAAACTGTGGTTGAATAAAAGTGTGCTGTACTTGCCGGCTCACAACCGATGTTTACAGCTCTAAAGAAAAACCCATCGTAAGAAAAATAATCCAGACTGATAAAATTTGCTGCATCTTGCCGGCTCACAACCGCTATGTTGCAGCCTTCTAAAAGGTCGAGGGTCACAAATTGCATAAAAATCTAATATTAAGTGTGAATAAAAGATCTCTTTTTGTTAAATTCAAATATGCTTTTGAACTTTGGCTATTATATTTTATAAGCTATGTATATACGGAAAACCTGAGAGTTTTTTGAAACCTAAGTCCCTGGAGTCCGATACTAGTCTCCTGTGGGGTGTCAAAAGCCCTGGTCACTATAACCGCACGGTTGGATGTAGCCGAGACGAAAAGTCGCTACATTGGATATCTCGCCTTCAAACTCAATATATTCTCGGGGAATGATGAAACTTAGAATGTTGCAAAACATGATGCCAAATGGGTTTATTTGAAATTCAAAATAAGCGACAGAGCTACACCTAAGATATAAATGTCGGAGTGAAAAGTTTACAAGTTGCAAATAGAGTAAGTGTAGCATCTTAACTCATAATTTTTAAACGTGAATTTTGTTTTAAGCTTGGTTGGAATAAGTGAAAAGTCGGGAATGATGAATTTATCCTTTTTGGGGCATTCTCGGATCGAAATGCATCTTGTTCTATGATCCCTTAAAGTTATTAAATAACGAAAGTCAAAACGTTCTAGTTAGTTGAGTAATATGAAAAATGAAAAATACAAAAAAAGATGTGTAGGAATAGGTTATAATATATAAAAAATGGTAAAACCGAGGATTTTCAAAACTTATGAGTCTTTAACTCCCTTGATGAACACTTAGCTACATTTCGAGGATATAGTCGAAGGTGATGAGATCTGTTTCTAATTGCTTACTTCATAGCATTGAGTGAGGTACATACGCAATACCTTAGTATGGGGGATTTTGGTATGGTGTTTTAATTACACACACACCTTTTACTTTAAAAACAAGTAAAATAAACCAAAAAACGGACTTAAAATGCCAAAAATATGCTTGTTTTGCTAATTGTGTTGTGCAGGAATGGATATCTAAGAAAAGGACGAAAAACGAAGCCAAAACGACAAAACCAGACACGGAATGGAAAAGCGTGGAAAAGACAAAGTCAAGACAAAGCCCAAGTCTGAAAAAGTCAACCAAAGTCAACCCCGACAAACCCAAGGCCACAAGTGAAGAAAAATAAGTTTAGGGACTAAAATTGCCAAGTCCCTAACTTATTTAATGAAGGAAAAAGAAGAAAAATCTTGCAAGGGTTAATTCTGCCAAATCTCCAAAGTAGTAACCACAAGGGTCATTTCTGCCATCGCTCTAAACCTATAACCCACAAGGACTTGTGATGAGATACCCTTTATAACATTCGGGGGGTTATTCTGCCAAGTTTCCAAACTTGTATAAACACAAGGACGAAATTTGCAAGGACAACTATATCCATGAGGGACTATTTGTGTCAAAACCACAAACCCACACCCCGTTTTTAAATCACTGTACATCTCTCCCAACTATTTCCCGCCAAATTCATAACCCCCCAAACCTGTCACTATCGAACCTCGTTGACTCCCCACATCCCTCCAAACCCTTCACAATCCTAAACCCCACCCCCCACATGGGTATGCCAAGCTGGCAATCCAAAAACCCACAATTCGATCAAGGGTTTAGATTTGAGACCTTGGGCACCAAGATAAATGAAAGGCCAGGATTGCTTTGAGTTTCCACTCTCACAACAAACACACAAGGCTGTTTTGTGTCTACAAAGAAGCACAGAAATAAGACAAAGAGTTAAAGTAAAAAAAAAAAAAACCCGAGCGTTATTTTGCTATAACAGCCTATGTTAAGCATTGTGGCAAAAAGTGTACGTTTTTCTAGTGTTAGTTTTTTTAAAAATTCAAGTTTTAAGTAGGTTTACCAAATTAAGTACTTTATTTTGAAAGAATAATGAAAATTTTCGTTATTTTTATCATATTGTATCTATAGTTACTATGTACTTCTTTAAAATCATATAATCTCTTAATATAAGCCATCTTTAATCTGTTTAGAACTTTGATACAAAAATTTAAGAAAAATTTAAAAAGAAAAAGTCACTGTTTGATAAAGCTAAAGGATGAATGAGCAAACTTGGATGGCTCATTGGTTGCTTAGTATAGCTTATTTATAAGCTAATGGGTAGGTTTTAGAGCTTATTTAGGTATGACTTTATCCTGTTTTGAGCAAGGATCAAAGGGTAATGCTTTCTCTTGAAATTTTTTTGCTTAAAAATTACTGTAGCATTGCTTAGATTTTTAGCTTATTAACTGACTTATTTGCTTAATTGTGTTTATGAATGCATAAAAATGCCTTTTAGTTGTTCTTATATTCATTTACCTTGCCAAATGCTAAACTGTCCTATAGCTTATTTCTGTGGTAGCTATTAAGCTTTTTCAGTGCTTATTTATTTTTGCTTTTTACTTTTATTATCTAATGAAGCGATGCTTAAGTAATGACTTTAACACTTAGAGCTTAATTCAGTCTTAAAAGTGATAAATCCGTTTTTATAAATATAAAGGTGGTGTTTGTACAAAGCCCAAAATGGGTTCAAAACAGAATGGTCATGGGTTTGGTGGACATATGGCTAACTTTGGCTTTAATTCAATAAGGCCCTTTTGTCCCTGTTTTTCCAAAGTTTCTAAGTTCAAAAACTGTTTTTCAAGTTTTTTTTAGTTACTCTTTAAGTCTGTTGGTTTTTGAAAGAGGTACAAGAGCTTATTTGGATAAGCTCTTGTATATTTGAGTTTTAGTTTCAAGTTTGTCATTTTTAGAGTCTAAACAAGTTTTTGAAAAGTGTTTGAGTCATTTGTTTATCTCAGTCAAAACCGCCAAAAAGATTTCTTTGTGTCATCCTTTAGTAAAAGAAAAAGCCCTTTTTCAAGAACTAAAATCAGCAGGTTTAATTAGTTTTTAGCAAATGAAAGTTTGAATATAAGCTCTTCACAAGCCACTTTTTATCTGTTTTACCAACTTATTTTTATCATTTAGAGCTTATTTTACTAGCTTATTTCAAGTCTGTCAATTAAGCCCCTATTTTTTAGTAAATTTGCCCTGATGCAAAAGCTGTTTACAAACCTATTTTTCTTAGCTTATGTTTTCATTTAGTTTAAAGTCTTTTGCTTTTCTAATACCAATAAAGCTCCTTATTAAACCCCTAGCTTCAGAACCTTAAGTCATCCTCTAGGTAGCTTAAAATTAAGCTCAAAGTAGGCTCTTTGACCTGTTTCATCTAGTTAGTGTAGTAATTGCTTATTTTCTTTTTTCTAGCTTATTAGAGCTTAATAGGTCATAAAGCATAGCTTTTTATTCTCTTTTACTTATTTAGCTTGGTTTTCTGTTTGTCTTAGCTTATTAGTCCTTTCCTTTTGCTTATTGTATGCTAACAACCAAGAAAAAGCCAACATGTGCCCTTAAGCTTATTTAAGCTTTCTGTCTAGTTTAGCCCTTTTCAGCTTATTTAGTTGCTAGATTTTAATTCATAGGTGCTTATTAGGTTAGGTTAGATAATCCCTTTAAGCTTATTTGTTAAAATTCTAGCTTATTAGTCCAAAAAGTCAAAAAGGAAAAGCCACTTTTGCCTTAAAGCTAATTTAAGCCTACAGCCCCAATCAAAAACCCCGTTTCAGCTTATTTTTAGCTTTTCTCAAAAAGTCATAGTTATGAAAAATGATAAGCTCAATGTGTTTAATAAGTTTGTTTAAAAAGTTTTTGTAAAAAAAAAGGGAGATAAGGGGAAACCCGGGTGAGCAAGACTCGAACCCGGGCCTCTACCCTCAATACACCCCTTTTATAACACACCCCTTACCGCTGTGCCCTTGGTCATTTCTGTGTTAGACCCTTTGGGGGGACTGGTTATTTAAGGGAGTTTTACCCCTTATGCTATAGAGATATTCCCCAAGCTTTATTTCGCGCTTATTTATTAGTCTCAAATCTCGGTTTCTTATTTTCTTAAGGATAAAGTTTTAGTGCAAAGTATTTTAGGTAATTTTTCAGAATTTTTAAAAATAGTTTAGTATTTTTTATAATTTAAAGTTCGTTCAAAGTTTTAAAATTCAAAAAAATACAAAAATATATCAAAAAAATATTTTTCTTTTAGAAAATTTTCTTTAGTCATATTTTTACGTATGGGGGAAAATAAAAAAATTTCGTAGGATATTTTTGTAAACTGTTTGTTTTTTTTAAGAACAGGGGGGGGGGGGGGGGGGGGGGGGGGGGGGGGGTATGGTTGAGACTGTCTGAGGAGTTTGTTGTATTGGTTTTTGTTGTGTTTCTTGTGGAGGTGGTGGTGGTGGTGGAATTTCATCATGTGTTCCAGACATGTTTAGATCTGTTGTTTGAAGATGAATAACTGGTTTTATCTGTTCTTCTTATTCAGAGTTTCTTAACCTGCTCTGATACCAATTGTGGTTCCTTTGTTTGCTGAATGGATCTTTGCAACCAATAAAGGATGATAGTCAAGAAGTATAAATACAACTGACTATGTAGAAACAATGATTATGAATACTATATGTTAATGCGGAATCTTAACACAAGTACTAAGAAAAACAATGAATCAATCTGAATAACAACTTTATTAAAGTGTTCTTGAAGGTCACAGATTGCTAACTATGATATTGTATATTGTGTATGATCTTGTATTGAACTCGTGTGTCTAACTATGCCTAGGGTTCCTTTTATATCATAAGGATAACCCTAAAAGGGCTTACATATGTTCTAACGGTACTAAGTTAAGAGAACATTATTCCTAACATCATCCCTACCAGAGAGACATATAGTATGGAAACTATAACAACCCAATAATTTTCATCAAATGCAAAACCTATTTTACTATTATCACAATTATATGGGGAAATTTTTCGCTTTATTACATTACTTATATATCTCAATATGTCATAACTAAAGTAGACGAGCTCACGCAACCTATCTATGACAATCTTATCTTCATATATGTCAAGCAATCATCATAATATATCAAGTCAATATCATTTTTACAAAGTACATTATTCCTATAATGTACCATTCACAACGTTATATCAAAACGGGCTTTAAACCATTATCGTATACCTCTAAACCCTAATTTCATGAAGGGTTAACATCAAAAGTGAATGTACAAGCTACTAAAGCATATGTACAAGTAATATGATATCTCATATGAATATACATTCTAAGGTATAAGTCCTTAAAAGCTCAATATATAAGTCATTAAGCATGATCTCTAAAATAGCCGTTTTACCTCCGTTTTCATTCTAATTTCTTCACCACCACTTAAGCAAGTTACTACACTCATTTTACAATATATAAACCCTAAATATTCCATTCATAAGCTTTCATACATCTTTTTGCACTCAAAACCCTAATTCAAAAGTCAGAAACCCTAACCCGAGCTAAATACTACACAATGACCCGTTTCTTCATTTTAATCCATTTTAAACCTTAACCAACACTCAAATAAGTTGCAATAACTTATTTTACAATCATATCAATCCTATTCAATCATTATTTCATCATTACTTCATCATTTTACTTCACTTGTACGTAAAACATATCCTAGAAACCCTAAATGTACCTAATTGGTTCATTTAACCCGTTTACTCGTTTTAAACCATTCTAATCCCAAATAACCAACCAAGGGCCATTGTAAACTCATAAAATGAGTTTACAAATCATTATCTATCATTAACTTGGCAATGTGCAAGAAATCAAAGCCTAGAAAACCATAATAAATCCAGAAAACCCTAATTATGCCCTAATTATCATTTTGACCCATTTATTCATTTTCTACCAATTTTAACTCAAACCACCTATCAATTATTATTATTATTTATCCTTAATATACTACCTAGGATCAATAATCTATCAATCTTGACCCAATGTACAAGAAATATAAACCTAGAAAATCAAGAAAACCCTAAACGAGCCCTATTTGAACCCGTGACCTTGTTTCTTCAATTCTAATCCGTTTTAACCCAAACGAATTGCTCATATTTTATAATTACTTTAATACCATACCTTAACAACCTATTTCATATATCCTTAATTATTATAAACACAATGTACCTTGGAAAGACTCTTGAAAACCATGCCGAGCCTAAAACTGACCCGCACCCTTTCTAACTTCATTTTGAACCACTTAAACTCTCACCATGTGCAAATGACCACCCAATATACCTTCTAGACTCTTTATAGCAGCTTACCCAGCAGCTTTGACCACTCCATGGTCAAGAATGAAGGCACCATGTGCTTCTTTTTCTTCTCTTTAGCCGCGGCAGCAAGGAAGAAGGCCACCTCATTCAAGCTACTACTAGACCTCCCACCATTGCATTTATAGCTTCAACACCTTCAATCCTAGCTTGTACATGTGTCTAGACCAGAAATAGAGCTTTGCTTACTCCTCTTGAACTTGCACAAGTATAAATAGAAGCCATCCTTGTTCATTTTTCTTCATCCCCCACTTCCTCCTCTATAACCCTTCATAGTAGCAACTCCTTGCTCAATATGAATTCTAATAGATCTTAAGAAGTCTCAAGTACAGAAAGGAAGCAAAAGAAACCAAGAAACGAAGCCCGAGAGTCGTTATTCTAGGCGTACGAAGCCGAAAGTCCCGATTCTGACCCGTTTCCAAGCTATAAGCTCAAACCAGGTTCTCTAAGCTTATGTTCTGCTTTCATAACGTCATAATGTTCATATGATCTTGCTAAAATCATAATATAAAGCTTTGAACTCAAAAACCTAAGTGTTATGCCTTTTTGATCCAAAACCGTACACCCGAAACCCTAATTTCATGTTTTTACTTAAACTATGGGTTAAACTTGTAAACTTTTGTTATAATCAATCCTAATAAGCTATTATAATGTTAAAATAAGTACTTTGATAAGTTATAAGAGAATTTGACCTTAAAACCCGCGCGTTTTCATTTTGAAACCCTAATTTGACCCGTTTTACCTTTTAATTTTAAAACCCTAATTTGACAAACCTTTTAAAACCTTTTATAGCTTAAACGAATCGTTAAATCAAACTTATGTTAGTGGTTAAATCTTCATGTTTTAGTTTAATGTATACTTAAAATGTCTATTGAACTGTAAAAATAAGCTTGCCGTGATAATTTGGACATATTTTATAATTATAATCCAGCAATGGGGTATATATCGTAAAATATCAGAAACTTATATAAATAAAAGGACTAAAAGAGTCATTTTATCACATATATAACTATAGGGGTACTAATTATGTCACTTTACAAAGTAACAAGGTTTTTACTTATGGTAATCAATAAAAGTTGAAGGAACCACAGTCCGTAAAAATGCAAACCCTAGGGGTCTACTTGCAATTTTCCAAACCCCAGGGTCTAAAATGTAACATTTTGAAAAAGTAAAAAATCATATTCAAAACATTACCAGACATAACTTTAATTAACGCTCCTCATGCTTAACGATTTCCAGATATTAATAAAATTCTTAAAATCTGCTTATGTTCTAATCATTATATCATACACACATTGATGAGCTTTTAGTATAAAAACAAATTCAAAACATTACCAGACATAACTTTAATTAACGCTTGACGTGCTTAACATTTCCAGATATTGAATAAAATCCTTAATTGGGTTTACGATTTAAAGTGCCCTAGCTCCACAAACGTTTACTAAATGACTTCTGAATTATGATGGCCCGAACGGTGTTATGATAATTTTTATATCAAAACCAACATCGATATCCAAAAACTTATATATTCAATCAAACTAAGACTTGCCATATTAACCCAGGTTGCCCGTGTTGAAGCCGTTACTATTCATTTCATATACATTGCTATCAATTTCCCTATAACTGTTCAGGTGAGTTCATAGCCTCGCATTTCAATCTTTTTATAAACCCGCGAGGGGGATACATGCTATAAACATGAATGCAATTATTTCTGTATGCTATTTCAATTTACTATTGCCTAAGTAACTGCTTTGCCTTTAAGTCCCCATAATCATGAACCGTTAATTACTCTCCGTAGTAAGCGCGAATGATGTGAATAGATCTATTTGGGCTGGACTCCCCGTTGGTGTACCCAGTTACGTGTAACCAATTGCACATCATTAGAAATCACGCGGGTATTTTGGCAAAGGTACCCGCAGGGGCTATAACGTATCACCATACCCTAAGGCATCGGATTCATGAGCTAATGGCAATAATAATTATGTTTTCAATACTGGGTGTATATCAATGTAACCCAAATATCGCATTTGCATTCAAATTATATTACTTAAACCTATGGATTTCACTCAACCTTTGTGTTGACTTTTTAGCATGTTTATCTCAGGTTATTGAGCAATATACGGCACGGAGTGGCATGGACTCGAAGATGGCTAAACTTATTATCATTCACATTGTATGTAACTAGATTTTGGGACCTGCCTTTGTAAAACTCTGATTTGAAATGAATGATAACATATCTTTTGAATAAACGTCTCTTTTGGGTGGTTTTCTATTATTATGATTGTTGTTTCCATGAAGTAATACCCCAGATTAGCTTTCGCTTCTATATTGTAAAAATGGGGGTGTTACAGATAACTATACTAAAGAATATCAAACGAAGCATATCATCACAACACAAAAATAACTCAAACATAGATGCAATGCGAATATAAATATAAAGCAAAAAAGGCAAATATAAATGTAAAGAGTTAAGTAAAAGAAAGCGCAAAATGGATACGATGATTTATAGTGGTTCGGCTACGAAGTTCCTCTTCGCCCTACTCCACTCCTCGAGTACCCAAATCGAGAGTTACTTCACTAAATCAACAAGCTCCTTTTAGGCGGAGAAAATCATACAACGTCGCTTAAACTTTATCCGGTAGTAAGCGAAATACCGAGTCCTACTTCGAGGTAGAACCAACCTAACATCGCTTACACTTTATCCGGTACTAAGCTAAATACCGTGTCTTACTTCAAGGTAGAATCAACCTAACATCGCTTACACTATATCCAGTACTAAGCTAAATATCAAGTCCTTCTTAGGGTGCAACCAAACCCATTATGTTTTATGGCCCAACATAACAAACCCTGTGTTTTATGGCCTAAAAACATAAATAACCTAACATCTAGTTTGTTGTATAATGACTGATACCCAAATGTGTATAATGATGATCCAAGACATAATTGTCAATTGGATGTAAAAGCCTAATCTAAAACATCAAGATCACTAAGCATGATGTTTTTGATGAAGATGAAAAGTCTTTTGCTTGTTGTGATAAATCTTCATATATCTAGGTATGTGGTGCATGATGATGGCAAGATCTCTAAGCTTGCTTGAATGGAGGATCATGTAGAATCATGCTTGCAACAAATGAAAATTAGAAGCATTATGATCAATGGTTATTGAGGTTTTGATGATATGATTAATTGTGTTTTTACATTATAAAAACTTGTTTATAATGATCCTAAATGTGGGTAATAATGTAGAAGAAAGGTTGTGAAAAGCTTGGGTGAAAAACTAAGCAAATGGGTGGTATTTATAGAAAACCTAAAACTTGGCCGTCAAGGTGCTACAGATCCATGGATTGTGGATCCGTCTGCCTATTTAGGTGGATCCATGGGTCGCATGGGCCAATTTCAAAATTGTTAAAAATCTTTTTAAATCTTTTGCTTAGATCCTTGATGTACTTATAAAATCTGATTAGATTTTGTTCTAGAAGGAAAATCAAGCTTAACATTAAAATGATAAGATTTGCTAGATATGAAAAGATCTTGTAAGATGTATTTCCAAAAATAGTTAAACAAGAATAATTAGTTTTGTCTTTATTCCCTAATTATTTTGTTGTATTATCTAATATGGCTAGACATGTTTTGATCTTCAAAGATTGTTTTCTAATATAGAAGATTTGTTCTAGTTAGTTAAGTAATTAAGTTTTGTTCTATTCTCTAATGTGATTAGTTATTTGTTAATCATTTTCAATGGTTTGTTAAATAGGTTGATCATAATGCAAATTAACAAATATATTCATACCTTTTGTTGAAGCATGAGTAGACTCGAAACGTCAAGAGGTGTTGATGAATGTATGCGTTGATGAGTTGTGATCACGCGTAAATTGCACATTTTACGTTATGTATTACAAGTTACTTGTTTGTCATTATTAAAACCAAAGGACTTGTTTAGTTTAAATATCGTAATATTTGCACTAACAATCTCCCCCTTTTTGACGGTGACAAATATGTAAACTTGAAACATAGTAAAATTTAAAAGTTACTCATTTACACTTCGTTCTCCCCCTTTTGTCGAAACAAAAAGGTGCATGTTCCAATCCTTTAATCATTTTTCGTTAACACTCTACCGTCCCTAGAAGGGCGTGTCCTTGGATTTGAACTTCGTTTCTCCCCAGAAAGGCGAGCTTGCATCATACACTTGTGATGTATATAATTCAATTTTAATCTTCTAAGCAAACTTTGAGTATATGCATACTTGTGCCGCGAGCTCCCTCCTAGCTCATTCCACTCCTATGCATTATTGTACATTGTCTTGATAATAAATGACATTGATACAAATTTCTACAATGGAATTAAACCTCAGTCAATTGTTAGTTTGTGCCACTGATATATTTAAACTATATATATTTATATATATATATTATATATATTATATAATATTATATATATATATATATATATATATATATATATATATATATATATAGGGGCACGTTATATCGAGAACCCATTTTAGGTGCAGAACTTTACAGAACTTTTTTCCACCAATCAAAATTTAGTAAATATTAAATGTTTTCATTTAATTGAAAATTATATATTAGTCAACTAAATTTTTTACTTTCTTTTTTTATTTTTAAACAAAAAATGTTTTTTAAATCTTTTATTTTTCGGAATTAAAAAAAATATTTTTTACAAATATTTCCATTTTTTTCAATTTTACATTGGTTTTCTAGCATACATGTTTTCAGGTGCATATGTGTTTTTTTAAATATTGTAATTTTACATATGTTTTTTGCGTACAATTATTTAGACATCAAACTTTTGTTTAAAATGGTAATTGCACATATGTTTCTAGTGTACATTCTTTAATATTTGGAATTTATAACCCAAAATTATATGTAACCTCTACATTTATAACAAACCAAAACATAAATAGTATAGAAATAATTTGATATAAAATGAAATACAATTCTAATACAAATGTATCTTGTTAAATATAGATGTGCACATCATTAAAAAAACATGTGTGCACTCTTCCAAGAACATACGTGCACTTTTCACTTTCTTATCAAATTCGTTAGAACATATGAGTAACCTTCAAAACATATATGCACGCCTTCCAAAAACATATATGCACGCCTTCCAAAAAAACATATGTGCACGCCTTCTTGTCAAATTCATTAACATCAAATTCGTTAAAACATATGAGTACCCTTCCAAAACATATATGCACGCCTTCTCGTCAAATTCATTTGAACATATATGCATGCCTTCCAAAAAACATATTTGCACGCTGCACATTTTTTGTAGGCATGTGGTCTTGCTTTAACTGCATATTAAAGTGAACATACTGATTATTATAATTACGAAATCATGAAACCATGTAACTAAGATAAATAAATACGGTTCACAAAAGATTATTTTTTGCTACAAATAATATATACTTCATTTGCATCATAATCTTTCAAAGCACGTTAACCAATCTAACATAATCCAAATTCTAATATACCTGTACACATATCTTCATCAAAAATTAACCTTTTATCAACTAATAACTATCTAATATAATAACGTAGGTTACACATATGCACAAACAAAACATGTGTGCAATCTCGGTTTCGGTACCAAGTTCGGGTAATTTGGTACTAATCCGGGTCAAGTACTTCTACTTTTTAAGGTCCGTAACTTTAGATAATTATTATTCTTTGTTTACCTAAGCACCTTAGCCCCGTTTGGTTCAAACATTCATGAATCCACGCCACTGATATGCTATTATTTTTACATTCCCACATTTGCATCAAGATAAACTTTAGACGCTAATAAGTTTAAAAAATACCTTATTAATATATATCATGAAGAAATTGTTTGTTTCTGGTGGATCGCTATAGGTTCTTTGTGTTTCGGTTATGGTGTATTTGCGACTATGTTGTTGTGGGTTGCTTGGATTCGCGACGACAGGTAGTGGTGGTGATAAAGTGGGTGTGGCTAGGGTTTGGGGTGAGGAAGATAAAGATAGAAAAATTAAAGAGAAATATTTTTGATCCGTATTATTTGGTGGGTGGGACAGTTTATATGACTTTATTGTAGTACCTATAATACCCTTTTCAACTTTTGTTTAATTGCAAATAAATACTTTATTTTTTGTTTAATTTCAGTTTTGGCACTTTTAATCTTAACCTTTAATCATACTCATCCAATGGCTCAGATTTAATTTAAGAGTTCTGTAAAGTTCTGCACTTAAAATGGGTTCTCAATATAACACTTCACTATATATATATATATATATATATATATATATATATATATATATATATAATATATAGATTTAATTTAAGAGTTCTGTAAAGTTTGCACTTTAAAATGGGGTATCATACTTAATAAAACATAATCTATATTATATGTGTGTGTGTGTGTGTCGTGTGTGTGTGTGTGTGTGTGTTATTGTGGGTAGTGTGTCGTGTGTAATTTTAAAAAATAAAAAACCCTTTTCTACTTTAATTGCAAATAAATACTCTTATTTTTTTTGTTTAATTTCAGTTTGGCTACTCTTTAATATTTACCACCGTTAATCTATACTCATTCCAACATGGCTCTGATTTATTTAAGAGTTCTGTAAAAGTTCTGCACTTAAAATGGTTCTCTATTATATACACTTCACTATATTTTCTACATATATATTTATTCTTAAAACATATACACTATATATGTATGTACTATTTTTTATTGTGGTTTGTATACATATATAAACATTTCATGTACATTTTTTATTACATATTACAGATATATGTTTGTATACAATATATCTATGTATGTATAAAATATATACACATATTTGAACCATATATATTATATATATTGATATATATCTATATAGATATATATATATATATATATTATATACTTAATTATATTATTTATATATATATTTATTTATATTTTATATATTCATATAATATATATATATTTATTTATATATATATTATCACATTATGTACATATATATATTTGAATGTATTTTCATACATAAATTTCTATATATACATACATATATGTATGTATATATTAACATACATACATGGATATATATATATGATGGTATGTACACATAAAATGTAGGATGTATATACTTACTTACTCATAGAGTTTGTATGTATATATATACATTCAATTATATGGATGTATGGTATATATATATGTATGTCATTATTACATACATATATGTATATACATACAATATATATACATATATGTATGTATAGAACATACTCATAATCTGTGTATATAGAGCTATGTATGTGTGCTATACTATTCTATATATATATGGTGTGTGTGCCGACTGAAAGCTGTGTGGTATATAATATACTATTTATTACTAATAGGTTTGTTTTTATTTTTATATATATTATACTATATTATATATGTATGTGTGTGTATTGATATAATGTATGTATTTATATATTATATATATATACTATATTTATTTATAGTATAATAATATATATACTATATATATTATATATTATATATATGTGTGTGTGTGCTGTATATAATATTTAATTATTTCACATATATATATATATATATATATATATATATTTATTAGATATAATATATATAATTATATATATATATACATATATTATATTTATACACCATACACAACCACACACACACACACATTATATATATTATGATTATATATATATATATTTATAGATATTTATTAATAGTATATGTATATATATATATATATATATATATATATACTGATATATGTATATATATATATTTGTATATTGTATATATATGTATATATGTATTATATATGTTTTTAGAGTTAGGATCAAATCCCTATTGCCGAAAAGGGCGTGTCCTTGGAGTTAAACTTTGTTTCTCCCCAGAAAGGCGAGCTTGCATCATCCCTAGTGAAGTTATACTTCAATCTTCATCTTCTAAGCAACTTTGAGCTATCTACATTGATGCCCTCGAGCTCCCCCTAGCTCCTTGCACTCCTATGATTATTGACCTTGGTTGCTAATGAATCCATGGATCAAATTTCTTACAAAGACTTAACCTACATCAAGGGTTAGTTTTGTGCAACATAATATATATATCATGAAGCAATAGGAGAAATATATGATAAATGCGTGTATGCTTCTTCTTGACGAATGCTCCCCCTTATTCGAGGCATCAAGGTATTATCAAAAACCTACAAAAAAATGTTAGTGCGAAACTAGATACTCCGTTGGACGAGTATGTGCAACTAAATGTATACAAGATGCACTCTCTAAGTGCTTGTCGGAAGCTCCCCCTTGTTTGGGACACCAAGGAATTGAGTTATGGAAGTGTACTACAAAACAAAGTTAGTAGACAAGCGCACATATACATAATAACGATGATAGTTATGTATGTAACAAAAATAGATATATGAGAATAGTATTTTGATCCTAAGGTTTAAGATAATGTTTAGGAGCAAGTAGCATAACTAATAGATAAAGTGCTAAAAGTTAAAAATCAAGAAATTCCTAATTTTGGCTTCTGCTAGGGACGGATCTACCAAAAGCACTGACGGATCCACCATTCTTGGATCCGTTGATCGCAGAGACCCTCAAAAATAGGCAGAACCCAGTTTTGTAGCCATAACCCAAAGCACTTAGCATGTAAACACTTAAATCATGAACAATAGCAAGTAAGGGTCCAAAAAGGATAACATACCAAGTCATAAAGATGTTAAGCATCATGATAGCAAGTGTCAAAAATAATAATCTCACATAGTAAGATAGCAAAATTATTAATTATGATATCAAAAGTACATATAGTAAAAATACATATAGTAACAGAAATCATAAAAGAGATCATGATAGCAAAAATACATATAGTAATATACTATCGGGGAACATGATATGCATGTCTTAGGTATGAGTACTCTAAAGTATAACACTTTCAGGAAATCTTGGAAACTAGACACATGCAATTCTATTTTAAAAATAAAAACCTAGATAAAAAGAACCAAGACACATGCTCGATGACTAAGACGCAATTGACACCAAATTTATCCAATCAATCATACAACTTTTATAAACGATAACAGAATTTGTTTATAGTCTGTCACACCATTGTTATGAGAACGACTTCGTCAAAGATGTCATTCGAATAAGGAGTTCTATCATTTTTAGAATGATATGTTCCTTAAGAAATCATTATCTACCAAAGATGATTATTTAAGTTCGGATAGACTTTCGTCAAGGGTTTTAATGAGATATTCCTAAATCCTAAAGGTTTCTTTGTTAAGCATTATGTATGCTTTTCATGTGTGGGGTTCTAGGAAAAACATTATTGTAAGACTTTGGGTCGAACTAAATGTTGATGATAAGGGTGATATGGAAAAACATGATTTGAATACGTAGTGTGTTTGATTTGTTGTGAAGACATATTCTAAGTATGTTCTTAGAAGAAAATTAATAATAATAATAATAGTAAACAAAAATTATGACAAGAATAAATATAGTGAAAATGATATGCACCTAGAAGTAAATGAAAATAATTCCATATAATGGAAAGTGAGGAAGGATGAACGAGAATGAAGAGGGAAGGTGTTGAGCTAAGGTTGGCAAAGACGGTTTAGAATAATATAAACGATGATAAGAGTTATTTGGTTGCATGTGATCCTAGTGTAACAAGTGCATTGTTGGTTGTCAATGTTGGCGAACAAAGGTATATATGTGAAACGAGGTGGTAGTTCTTTCATAGTGAAAGAAAAATGAAAGACACAATAATGTGGTGACTCAATTAACACTTGAAGATTGAATATCTTCTTTATGTTCTTCACTTGCTAGTAAGTAGAAACGAACTAAAAGATTTAATTATGGAAACAAATGAAAGGATCACTTGTAATGGTTATTGGATAAGTGTGGAATGTTCTTAAGGAGATAATTTCTTTGGCATATGAGTTTGAAAGTGAAGACCAACATTTGTTGGTAAGGGTGATGACGTTCTTCAAGTGAAAATAGTGAAGATTGTGTAGTTATATGTTTTGAGTATCATGCTTGTAAGGATTGAAGTTTGTTGAACTAACTATTACTATCAAGAGTAAAGTATAGTTGTTAGGTTTGAGTGTATGGTTGAAGTGTTTCTTATGAGGTATGGGTATGTGAAAGTAGTCATCACTATTAAGAGTGAAGTCTAGTGATAAGGTTTATGTATGATCGACATACGGGTCAAAGGTTCTTTCACAATAAAAAGTGAAGTATACTTGCAAGGTTTTGTGTTAAAGTATTGATGGTTCACAAACTATCTATTACCATCAAGAGTATATTGTAGTTGTAAGGTTTGAGTGTGTGGTAGACGACGTTCTTGTAAGGTTGACTTAAGTGTTAAAGGTTCTAGTAATGAGGATATTTAAAATAGTAAAGTGTTCTTATATTGAGGAGGTATTGATCCTAATAGTTAAGTTAGGGTAAGAGACATGTTACGATCTTGGTCAACAATTTAGTTTGTATGAACGAGGTGTATATGTGTGATGGAAAACGAAATGAGTCCGTAGGGTAAAGGTTCGTTTGAATCGGTTTCTAGGGAATAAGAATCACATTTGTGAGTTCTTAAGAATATTTGGTGAAAGACTATATGTGAACGAGTGTGCTTTCCCTCCCACTTAATTCGTGCTCATCCAGACATAACATGTCGAATAATAAAAATAAATAAAGAAGAAAATAAAAGATGACGGAACCGATAAGCTTGACAATGTTAAGAGGGATGATGATGATCTTCAACTATGAAGTTACGTAGCTCTTCACAAGCAATGCTAATATGCATAAAACAATCACATGATGAGGTATGAGGTTATCTTAAAGGTGGTATCAAAAATAGTGGAGAGAAGATATTAGCCATCTATATAGTGGTAGAGGTGTGATTTAGGTTTTTGTGTAATTAGTTAGGTATGAAAAGTGAGTGATATAACCGTTTATGGTTAAGGATCGGATCCCTAAAGATATGAGACGGTTGATATAGTAAAAAGGGAGTGGGAACGAGTTACTATGGGGAGTTTTGAGTATTTGACCGTTGACGACGAGGGACGGAAAACGTATTTCATGAAGAAAAGAATCAAGTAAATAAATAATATAATGATCAAATTGATCTAAACTAAAATCCTTAGGAATTAAGACGATTATGCATGTGTACTCGATAAATTTTAGTGACACGAGACAATACCCTAAACTCAAAAGACACTAAGTCACTTAAGTGTATTAATCATAACGATCAAATATATTGATGTGCAAGACTATGTGACGTCTATATGTTCATCTAGATAGACGGGCCTAATGATATAGTGTAGGTGCACAAGAAAGACACGTAGATCATATAAAAGCTCACATAAAACAATGATTACGTCACACACATATATATCATACAAAACATGTTACCATTTAGCATTTAATAACACATATTATAAATATAAACTTATAGATATTAAACCGGGATTGCTAACAAAAAACAAAGCCGTCTAAATAATTATGCATTCAACAATTAAGCAAGTAATCATTGATTATCAAACTAGCATGAAGATAATATAATCATATTTCACGAGACCAAGTTATCATTTTAAAATCACAAAAATATGTATGCGATGTGCAAGTAGTGTAGGTCGACTAAGGACAATCTTAATTACTACTTGTTTAATGAGCAATCATAATGAAATACAAAGTTCATCAATGTAGACTAACATTAGGAATATTTAGAAAGAGCCATTTAATAAAGTTAGAGAATGAATATGAGACTATCACTAGTGGTGCTCAATTCAGGCTAAACATGACTATTTTTAAGGGTTATACCATGAACCCAACTTCCTTCCCATAAGCAATTCAACCGTTAGGTCAAATTGAATTTCTAGTGCAATAGATTCTCCAGTAGTCATTCTCATTTTAGAATAAAATAGAATTCTTGCATTTTCCTAATGAAGTGTAGCAAAGATGAAATTTGAATTATCCACTAATACTTGGCCTAATATGACTCAACTAATATGTTTCAATTCCGGTTCTTATAATTTTACTCAATGTGTTTATAATTCTAGGGTTTAATAAGAGAGCAAGCAAGATTTTGTGAGTTAAAACATGATTGAGTCTTCTAGATCTTAGGAGTATACTTAAGTGTGACAATGTAGAGTATGCTACATTAAAGCGTTCTAAGAATGCACATTTGCATATCTTTTTGAAAATAATATAATTAAGGTTATTTGCCTTAATAGATGTTATAAATATTCCATTGTAGAGATTATGATGTTCTAAAGGTTAGTTACATGTTTGTTAGACCTTAGACAAGTGCGAAATGACAAAAGGAATATATTCAAATCTGATGACCATGGACGGATCTACCTAAATCAAAGACGGATCTCCCTATGGAGGATCCGTAGATCGTAGAGTTGTCTAAAAATAGACTGAACACGATTTTCCGTTATTTGGGCGATGGTGTTAACTTTTTAGTAATGGGAGAAGCTTATATATGTTATAAGGGTTCTTGGTTTGAACTTTCAGATTCGACATCCAAGTTTTGAGTGTAACGCGGAAGTTGTCGTGAATTTTCTGATGGAATTTCAACGATGTTAATCCTACTAGGAGTGTGTTATCTTTTAGCATATTTTTGACCATTTCTAATAACACAAAACTTTTTGAAACATTTCATACGTAACAATATCATCGTCCAGTACAAGGTGAGGCATGGCAATTGCAAATGATTATTCTTTTCGTCTTATGAGCGAATTTCATAATTTTCATGCTATAACTATATAAATAGTTAACTCTTGTAGATTCAGAATATATCTATGGTCGTTTTATTTGATATTGTCATTATCTAGATAATTTAATCTCCGACTCTTGTTCATATTTCAAACATTTTAATTCGATCGAAAATTGTGATTATTTATGTAGACGGTGAATAATAATATCTTTATGTTCGATAGCTCCACTTACGTTCACTATATGAATGAAAAGCAAAATAAATAGTTTATAGAATATGTTCCTTAATTTCCTAATCACTAATCTTAGATAATTCAAATTGTTCTTGTTTTAAATACTTAGTTTTAACAAAATTAATGTTATGCTTATTTGGAATAGAGAGAAGGTTATTAACAAAAAGTAGGATTTGAGTGTTCATTCGTGCTTTTGAATTGTATGAGCGAAGTTACATATATTGTGCATTTGCTCGTGTTTGGTTTTTTGGAAATGACAATATAACAACCCACAAATTTTCTTCAGTGTAATTATCTATCTATTATATTTATTAGAACCATTTTCACGGGAATATTTTTTTGTTTTATACCATCCATGATGTAACGTAACTTACATTACAAAAGTAAACGTGCTCACACAACTACCAATGCCAATTCCATCAACGTTTATATCAAGTAAATGTTATAATATGTCAAGTAATATGTTCTAAACTCCATTTTACCACATACGCTATCTATTTAACGTACTATTCATAACGTTTATTATAAAACGGATTTATACGTTAACGTTTATATCAAACCAAAAGTACAAACTTATAAGACATGTGTACAAGGTTACAATGCATATTATTTGAATTATATTTGCCTCTAAAACCCTTATACAACTCTCTAAAGCTCTAGGTACAACCTGATAATGCACAAATTCAAAATAAGCCATTTTCCCTCCAAATTTATATGAGTTTTCGTACCATCTTTTAAGCACAAGTTACAACTCCTACTAGCACCACATTTGAACATCATTTTCCCTCTAACACTACCTATACTCGTCCTAAACCCTAACCTGAAACCCTAAACAACCCGATACCCCTTAACTAGTGTCGAACCAAGCCAAAACCTAGCAAGCATACTCCACCATGATGCACCACCTTGTCTAGCACCTTGTCACCACCTTGATAGCTCCCTTTTACCTCCTTGTCACCTACTCGTCACACCCTTATACCCCAAGTAAACCATCTTGTCACATCCTTGTAAAACAAACCCTCACACCCTTCTAACACCTCTTTAAGTTAGCCTTAGCTTATACTAGTCACTCCTAGTACTCTTTGGTTACTACTCTACTACAAACTTGGCCACTACTTCACCCAAACTTGGCCTCCAAGTTTTCGGACCCTATATATAAACCGAAACATGCATGCTCCAAAAACTCACCACAAATCTTAACACATACTTAAATCATGTACTAGCCAAGCCCTAGAAGAGAAGAAGGAAAGAATTAAGCTATTTAGGAAGCCAAGTAACAAGAAAGAAAGGTACTTGATTCATCTCCAAGCCATTTTAACCTATATTAACCCATTTCGACCCATTTGAGTACTAGTAAGTCCTATCACTTATTCTATAATCTCTTGTTGTGTTTTAGATCTTATATAAACTTTGTTTTAACCATGTGATCAAACAAAACCACGTTGGAAATCCTTAAACTAAACGAAACCCTAATCAAGCCCTAAATGACCCATTTTGGAAACCCTAAGTCTATGCGAACCCTAATAAGCTAGCTTAAGCTTATTCCTATCCTAATAAGCTCCTATCTATCTTTATGATTTTGTAAGAAAAGCTCTTGAACCCTAAACCTACATGTTTGGTTTTCCTAAACCAAACGCATGCTTAAAAACCCTAAAACCCCTTTTTGTAAATCCTATAAGCTAAAAGCCATAAGCTAAACTTATAAGCTATTCCTATAAGCTTCTTTATCACTTTTATAAGCTTTGAAACAAACACCAAAAGGTCTAAGCTTTCGGGTTACAATTTCTAAACCAAACACACCCTTTTTGAGTTTTTGAGCTAATAAGCTCATTTCATAAGCTTTAAGCTTATAAAACCAACTTATTTTAGCTTATTGTGATAACCTTTAGGCTTTAAAATGATTTAGAGATTAAAAATACAAAGTATATGGAATTTGGACTAGAAAAGTAAATCATTTTATGCATGAGGGGTATATATTGTAAATTTTGAAACTATTAAACTTTCGGGCCAAAAGTGTAATTATCCTAAACTTGAAACCACAAGGACCTGTTTTGCCATACTTGAAAGTTAAGGGTTAAATGTTTTAAAAATATAAAAGGGTTTAATTGTAATATATATATACATACCAAGGGTAAAATGTAATAATTTTTATATTTAATAACAAAAAAATATATTTAAACGTTATAAGACTCGATTTTATTAAAACCCGACACATTTATCGTTTCATTCATCGATCGAAACATATAAAAATAATTATGTTATATATTTAACATAATTTATCATCCACTAGCTTTTGAAGAAACTTAAAAAGATAAAATCTTATCATTTAAACTATAACGTATCACGTTACTAGGGAATTTCATGTGAGGGGCTTTCATTTGGGTAGACGTTTTGACGAGTTGCTGGATTTACGATTTAAAGTGTCCTAGCTCCTCAAACGTTTACTACATGACCTCTGGATTATGATAGCCCGAACAGTGATACGATGTTTTCACGAACTAATAAACCAAAATCATTTACGTTAAACTTTATGAAATAAAGTTTGAATTATAAACAATCAAACTAAGACTTGACATATTACCCCAGGTTGCGTGACGAAGCTGTTTACTTCCACTTGAATTACTATTCACTTCAATCAACTACCTTATCAAGGTGAGTTCATAGTCCCACCTTTATA
>BQNB010060952.1:9592-36704 GCA_026074375.1 Tanacetum coccineum
ATGGATCAATCCTCATGTTGCAAACACCAATCTTCACTTGGTCATCAATGGGAACCAATACTTCATCTAGAGCAGCTTGTTGTTAGTTTTCTTGTTCCATGATTCTGCTAAGAATTTATCAATCCAATTTTATATACAACACATATATTGCACAGTTTAGATTGATTATTCTTATTGTTGTGTTTGATTTGATAGATTATTGATTTAGTTTCAAGTGATTAAACCTTGTTTTTAAAACTCAGACTGTGAAAATCAAATTCGGTCAACGGTCAATGGCGACAAGTCAACAAAGGTCATTGGTCATCATTATGGTCAAATAGTCAACCAACATGGTCAACACAAGTCAAACTGTTAAACATACCTTCACCGCGGGTTCAATATGGAGGTTAAACCGCAGGCTAAAAATATAGTTGATAAACTGCGGGCTCATAAAAGGAGTTAAACCGCGAGTTCTCTAATCAGGATAAACCACAAGTTTTGACCTGATAAATCGCGGATTTAAACCTTGAGGTTAAACCGCGAGATATATTTTATCCTGTTAAACCGCGGGCTAAACATAGTTTAAACTACAGGCAATATCACAGATAAACCGCGAGATTGACCAAAAAATGGATAAACCGCGGGCAAGAACACCTAGTAAACCGCGGGATTTACAGAAGTAAACCGCGGGTTCAAATTCACTAAACACAATAAAAACTAACTCAAACACATGCAAACTCAATTTAAATCATCAATAATCAAGACAATAACATATTTCAAGCATATGCAAACATTTCTACAACATTTCGAGGCTTATTTTATGAATTTAAGCTTACAAATGGGCTTATCATCTTATTTTAGACAAAAAGTAATCAAAACTCATTCTTAGCATGCCTAGACAACTACTCTCAAACCACAAGAGCCTCTCCTAAGCAAACAAACATCTACTCTTTACTTTCACTCTAAACCGCGGGCAAGAACACATGGGATCAATTTATAGTGAAACCTATATGCAAATTAGTGGTTCTAAAACATAAGGGACCCCTGTAACTTGCAAAGAACATAAACCCATGAACACACAAACAGCCCTAAGTATTTCGCATGACTTTCGGCCCTATAATCAATTGTATCTCACAAACGGTTAACCCCTACACAAAGTTGTTTTAACCGCAGCTTATTTACCCCCTAAGGACTATTTGACCCATGGTTAATTGGCCCCAAACACACTTTTGATCTTTTGAACCCTAATTAGGGTTTATAACGATTTTCAAGTGATTTTAGACAAAGAAACCTAATTCCTTTTGCACGAGTATTGTTTAGGAGATGAGAAACAAGATTGAGATTTACCTTTTTACTTGCAAACTTGTTTTGATCCTTGAGAAAGATGAAGGCCGCGGTTTACTTAAGAGAAAATAAGAAAACTTTTTAAAGTTTTTATGAGAAACGGATAAACCGCGCCCCTTGGTTTATCATTTTATGTGTTTGTGAGATTGGCAACAACAGTCCCTGTGATTTGACTAGGCTTTCATTTTCCTTTTAAACTTTTCCTAAGGCTTACACTACTTTAGGAATAGGCAACTTTAGTCCTTGAATTTTCTAACTTAGAGGCACTAGCACTTAATATGCATTCTAGACCCTAAAGTTTGAAACAAATGACATCTAAAGCCCATTGAGTTAAAATGAATTAACTGCCCTTCAAAATGTGATCCGTCATTATCCAAAGACTTTTTCTATTTATTCCGTGATTCATTTTGAAAGATCATTTAAAAGATTATTTGTGAGCACTTTCTCCCCCTTAAACACAGACCCGTTTTCTATTTAAAGAGTTGTAGTCTTTGTTTGAGTGGTCGAATTATCTTTTTAAAACTTTTATGATTAATGAAAACACTGATTGTTTTGAAAGACAACCAACAAAAAAAATTAGATTTCTTATATTTTGAAATATAAATGCACTGACACGTACACTTATTTTAAGAAATCCCGGGTTGTGTAGCAAATTATACACAATCCTTTACATGATTATGTAGTAAATCATGCCCGAGAAAATTGAATTTCCCGTTGAGAGGTCAAGTTATCTTTTTGATGATATATTTGCCTTTAAGATGATGAACGGGTTGCAATCTGAAATAATTGCAAACCATTGACATGTTTTTAAAACATTTAGAACTTCTGCTCGAACTTTATTTACAGCTTCGTGTCATTATTAAATGACATTTCTAAAGCTGTAAATATTATCGATTCTAGAAGACATGTCAATAAACAATAGTTTTTGGATTTTCTGATTTTTTTTAATTTTGTATTTTCTTTTATAAAAAATCAAAAAATATTTTTGTGTTTTTCTTTGTTTACTTATTTACATAGGATACAGTAAGAGTGTCCATCATTACTCTTCATCATTTTCTGTAAGACTTTTCAAGGTTTTCGAAGACATGCTCTTCATTCCAAGTCGGCTGAGTAGAAATTCAAATCTTTCCTGTGCCAATGCTTTGGTGAAGATGTCTGCCAACTGATATTTGGTCTTGAAAAAATAGAGCTCAACCACACCATTCTCGACTTGCTCATGAATTAAATGATATCTGACATCGATATGCTTGGATCTTGAGTGCTGAACATTGTTGCAGCAGAGAGAAATAACACTCTTGTTATCACAATACAAAGGGATTTTACTGAATGCAAACCCATAATCTGTAAGCTGTGATCACATATATAGGATTTGGGCACAGCATCCAAACAGGGCAATGTATTTAGCCTTTTTTGTTGAACTAGCAGTGCTCTTTTGCTTCTTTGAAGACCAACTGACTAGTCTTTCACCCAAGAATTGTACACTGCCAGAGGTACTTCTTTTAGTATCTTGACATCCGGCGTGATCACCATCTGCATAAGCGGTTAGTGCAATACCGAAATCTTTCGAATACCAAAGACCCATGTTGGTGGTTCCTTTCAGGTATCGAAAGACCCGTTTTACTACATGTAAGGGTTTTTCGGTAGGTTTTGCCTGATACCGGGCACACATGCATACTACAAATACAAGATAAGGTCTACTAGATGTGAGATACATGAGGGACCCAATCATACCTCAATATCGAGTAGGATCAACAGGTATCCCTTGTAGATCTTCACCTAGTTTGGTTCTCTCCACCATTGGAGTGTCAACCGGGTCACTAGAACCCATACCGTATTTCTTAAGTATTTCTAGAGCATATTTTGACTGGTTAATAAAGATGCCTCTAGGACTTTGTGAAATTTGTAGGCTAAGAAAGAATGACATTTTGCCCATCATTGACATCTTAAATTTTGAACTTACTATTTCAGCAAATGTATCACAAAGAGAAGGATCAGTAGAATCAAAAAATAATATCGTCTACGTAGATTTGTACCGGTAGATATCTTTGCCTTTTATTCCTTGTGAATAGTGTAGGATCGACAACACCTTTGAAGAACTTCTAGGAGAGTAGAAACTTTGATAGAAGATCATACCAAGCTCGTGGAGCCTGCTTTAAGCCATAAAGAGCCTTTACTAAACTTCTGAAATTCCCTGTAAACCACGGGTTAGTGACTTAAACCGCGAGAGTAGTTCTTAAATCGCGAGTTAAATATGATAAATCGCGGGATTCAACCATTCCTGTTAAATCGTGGGATAAGAAAAAGTCATGTAAACCGCGGGATCAAAGAGTTCTGATAAACCGTGAGATCAAAAATCCTGATAAACCGCGGTAATGAAAAACATGTAAACCGCAGGATTAATTCTGATAAACCGCGGAAAAATAACCTGTAAACCTTGGGAATAAAACCTGATAAACTGCGGGATTATCTAAGGATAAACCGCGGGATATAAACCTGTAAACCGCAGGAATAACTAGTCCGTAAACCGCAGGCACTTTGAGTTAAACCGCGGCCACTTCGAGTTAAACCGCGGGTATTTTACCTGTAAACCGCGGGTTCAAAGATCAATAAACCGCGGTCAAGAACACTATGTACACAAACTCAAAAATCACTTAAAAACATAATATTGAATGTTTTCTCTTGATTCTTTTTGCAAAAGTAAGTATTCCTAGGCCATATCTATCATAAAAAACATAACTTGAAGGTTTTTAACAACAAAATCTTATGGTTTATGTATTTCTTGACTAGTACCCCAAAAATACCAAAAATTTAAATATTTTGCAAGATGAAAGGCACACAAATACACTAGATCATCCCACGAAGACTGATACCAATTGTAGGATATCAAATCACACAAATATGCAAGTATAGAAAGAGGGTTTAGAAAGAGAAAGTGGTTAGGAACATCCTAGAGAGAAAGAAATAAGAGCATGTATTATGTGAATGAACTAACACCCTCTTCATGAGATGGATAGGGTATTTATTCATACATAGGATCTGGCGACCCATGGATAGCCCATGGGTCAGCCCGGTTAGCTTATATCTCACCTAATATTTACGCTACGAGCTAAGAACTATAATATTGGTAGTGACCGAGTCTTTTTTAGATTCCTAACATTTCCAACAACTACATTCTCACATCCAAAGATGGACGAAGGATCATCCGTTTGTAACAATCAGTGGCAATCCATCAAAACCTGTTTTTGCAAGACGTCAACTCGCTACCGATGCCATATGATGCTATTTTTATGCTTTCTTAACCAAAGTGGAACCAAATAATTACAAAGAAGCCATGAAGGAATCCTACTGGATTGAAGCCATGCAAGAGGAGATTCATGAGTTTGAAAGACTTAAAGTATGGGAATTAGTATCAAGACCATCCAATGTTATGCTCATCAACCTGAAGTGGATATTCAATGTAAAACTCGATGAATACGAGGGAGTGTTGAAGAATAAGGTGCGGTTAGTTGGTAAAGGTTGTCATCAGGAGGAGAGGATTGACTTTGAAGAATCATTTGAACCGGTTGTGCGTATCAAATCCATTCTCATCTTCATCGCCTATGCTCACAAGGATATGATGATCTTCCAAATGAACGTGAAGACTGCTTTCTTGAATGGTATTCTTGAGGAAAATGTATACGTGGGACAACCAGAAGGATTCATTGACCAAGATCAACCAAACCATGTTTTCCGGTTGAAGAAAGCCCTATATGGACTTAAACAAACGCCATAGACTTGGTATGATCTATTGTCGAAGTTCCTTCTTTCTCAAAAATTTGTGAAAGGTGTAGTGGATCCGACGTTATTCACATGGAAGGAAGGAGAGGGCATCTTATTGTTACAAATCTATGTAGATGATATCATATTTGCCTACACTAATCCTAGTTTATGTGATGAATTTGCAAATCAAATGAGCAAACGTTTTAAGATGTCGATGATGGGAAAAATGTCTTTATTTTTAGGATTACAAATTTCTAAAAATCGCAAAGGCATTTTCATTAATCAATCTAAATGTGCTCTTGAAATGCTAAAGAAATATGGTTTAGAACAATGTGATGTTGTTGACACTCCTATGGTGGAGAGGTCAAAAATTGGCGAGCATCTAAAAGGGATTTAAGTTGACCCTACTCGTTATCGAAGTATGGTCGGCTCCCTGGTGTACCTCACATCAAGTCGTCCTGATTTAGTGTTTGTTGTCTGCATGTGTGCCCAGTATCAAGCAAAGCCTACCAAAAAGCACCTTACTACGGTTAAACGGGTTTTTCAGTACCTAAAAGGAACCATCAATATGGGTCTATTATATCCGAAGGACACCGGATTTGATCTAACGGCTTTTGTAGATGAATATCATGCAGGGTGCCAAGATTCAAGGAAGAGTACATCAGGAAGTGCATAATTTCTGGGTGAAAAGTTAGTAAGTTGATCGTCTAAGAAATAGAAATGCACTAAAATCTCTAAAACTGAAGCAGAATATGTCTTATTGTATGGTTGATGTGCATAAATCTTATGGATGAGGTCACAATTAACTAACTATGGATTTGACTATAACAAGATCCTGTTATACTGCGACTCCAAGAGCGTCATTGCCTTGTCTTGCAACACTGTTTAACACTCACAGACGAAACACATTATAGTCTGATATCATTTCATCAAGGAACAAGTTGAGAATGAGATTGTTGAGCTGTACTTAGTTAAGACGGATTATCAGCTGACTGATATCTTCACAAAAGCAATCGCAAGAGAACACTTTGAATTTCTCATCAACCGCCCTAGGCATGCAAAGCATAACGCCTGAAGAGCTGAAACATCTTGCAAAGTCAGACGAAGAGTAATTTTGATTACTACTTCACGTATCCTATGTATAATATGTACAATAGTTAAACAAAAACAACAAAAAAGATTTTCATATTTCAAAAATATTAAAAACCCAAAAATAATCTTCTCGACATGTCTTTCAGAATCGATAATATCTACGATCTTAGAAATGTCATTCAATAATGACACGGAGTTGTAGATAAAGTTCGACTGAAAGTTTAAATATTTTAAAACATGTCTTCTTATTTTTCATTAGCTTACAATTACTTCAAATTGTAACCCGGTCTTCAAATTAAAGGATAGTATATCGTCAAAAAGATTACTAATCCTCACAATGGGAAAAGAAATTTTCCTGGTCATGGGCTCTTTATAAAAACATTCAAAGTTTTTCAACTCATGAATATGTTTTGTTATTAAATATCAGATAACAAATCGGTCCTCAGTTAAAAAGAAAATGTACACGTCAGTGTGATTATCCTTAACAACGAAAAGAGAAATCTTTTCGGTCTTGAGTTTATAAATCAAAACATTCCAAGTTTTGAAACTCAAGAAATAGCTTGTGTACATTTAGTGCACAACCTGGGCTTTGTAAATAAGATAAATGTACACATCAGTGCATTTAATCTTTAAAAAGAAGAGAAATCTTCTTTGACCCGAACATTTTTCGCAAAATTTGTTTTTATCAAACATGTTCGGGTCAATCAATTTTACAATGCTGGAAATAAATCAGAATCTATATTTTGTCATTAATGGAAAAAGTTTTTCAAAAAATTTCAAACACTCAAACAAATCCAAGAAACCTTTAAATAGACTATGGGTCTTTGTTTGAGGGTGAGAACGTGCTTTAATATGAAATTTTCAAAAAATGATCAAAAGAAAACAATCAAAATAAATTTCATCATCGGGGAAAATAATTAAGAAAATTTGACCACTCAAACAAATTCTACATCTCTATAGAAAACGGGTCTTTATTTGAGAGGGATAACATGCTTAAGATATAATTTTTACAAAAGTGTTAAGAAAAAATAATCGGGAAAAGCGTTAAAACTTATAACGGATTATTGTTTGAGGGGGAGTTAACAGGGTTAAGTGCAAAGTTTACCACCCAAGGACCTTAGATGCAAATTAGTTTCACCCTTAAGGCTTTATGTGTGTTTGATAAGTTTTAAGTCAAGTTTGCATGTAACTTAGAACATCAAGGACTACTATTGCCAAAACTTAAAAGTTGGGTTATAAAACCCCCACCCTAGCTGATCCTCTCTTATTTACCCAACACTTATAAATAAAAATTTCCTCTCCCTTGTCCTCCCTCTTGTGTCGTTCAGTCAAACCCACAACATCACTCAAAGATTGTTTTCAAGCAAAAGGTAAAACTTAAAAGTTGTTAATTATCTCTTTCTAATATCACTTGTCAAAGGAATCAACTTCTTTCATCATCTAGCTCTCGAAAATCTTTGTTCTAGGGTTAGAGTTCATGAAAAAGTAAAAGTGATTGAAAGTTGTAATTACCTTAGGGATTTGTAGTTAATGATGTATTATAACTTGTGTTAATATGATTTTTAACAATTCATTGATTTGGTTGAGTTTTTTAGGGTTGTATGGCTCAACATTAGGTGAATTAGGGATAAAGGGATTAAAGATTGATTGTTGATGTGTTGTGATCATTTGTTTAAGCTTAGGAATGATATTGAAACACTTTGGAATGATAAAGATTGAATCTTGATGTGTTTTGAATATTTTCGAGCTTATGCTATGCGAATGAGGTGTGTTTGTGATCTAAAATGGTTGTGTTTATGTTGTAATCACGTGTACACTAATAGATATTCTTTAGGATCATTATGCTTAAGTTTTGAATACAAAACGCATGATCTTGGTATGATTAGTGTGTAATTCGCCCCATTTAAACCTTATAAGGTGAGTTTGAAGTGATAAAAACATATGGTTGTATGTTTGTTTATGATTAAATGCTTGTATGATGTGCTTGCATAAATGTTTGATTAAAATGAATGTTTCTAGAATCGAACCAAAGATCATTGTGGCTTCGTTTGGTTCAAGCGAACCACACCCACCGAACCTTATGGTTCATTATCCAGCTAAACAGGTCACCAAACCACAAGGGTTCAAAACTGGGTGAACCTCGGTTCATGAAAGGGTTCAACGAACCAGGGGTCCAGCGAACCTCCAAGGTTCAGAGAACCAAGGGGTCTAATAAACTTCCAAGGTTTACCAAACCAAAGGGTCCAGCGAACCAAGGGGGTCCAGTGAACCTCACGGTTTATGTACAACCGAATGACCTCCCTGGTTCAGCAAATGACCCTTTGACCTACATACTGACCAAACCTGTCACAAATACAAACAAATGAGAATTTTGTAAGGGATTCAACATTACAAAAATCAAAGGACAAAGGTTCAAAAAAAATCAAAATGTTCAAAACTGAATGTGTTTCAAACATAACCTTTATAAGTGTTAACGTTTTAATCATGAAACATGAACGGAATTATTCAAATGAGTTTAAAACGAGTGTATACGTTTAAATTTAATACGGTTAACACGTACCTTGATCGTTGAAAATCAATATATAATATACGTATAATATATAAGTATAAACAAAATTACTAAAAATCCTTGAGGACAAAGATTAGAAGCAATTTCTACACAAAAATATTATTCGTTAAACCGATAAGTATTTACCGTGGTCGTTTTCCTAAAGATTTATGGAAATTGAGACCACGATTGTTTGTTTGGAATAATGATTTGAATTGGTTCAAAGATGAATTTGGTTTTTTAAAATCCTAACAGAGAGCAAATTAAAAAGGACAATTAAACCTAACTTTAATAACGGGAAATAACTTAACTAAAAACGCAAAACGGGAACCCTAAACGGTAAACTAAAAACCCTAAATTTCTGAAAATAAACCTAAAATGAATTTTCACCTTTAATAGACTTTAATTAACTGAAAGTACGATTAAAGAAAACTTGAATGAAAACGGTGGTGGGGGAAGGGGGGGAGGGGGGGGAGTTGATTTGAGCTTAAAAACACGAAAAATGAATCGGGAAAAAAATGAATCCTATTCTTAAAAAATGAATTTGAAAATTAAACCCTACAAAGCAAAACCTATTTTCTAGAACTATTTGATAATAGAAAATTTTTTTTTAAAAAAAGAATTATATTATTTTACTTGACTTATTTATAATTTTTTATGACTTAAAAACGATTTTAAAGAAAATATAAATATAAAAAAATACTAAACGATTTATAAAAATCTAAAAAAATTACAAAGAATAAGCTGGAATGGTGAAGAATCTAAAAAAAATAAAATTGGAAAAACAACACAGCTTATCGAATAAGCTGTGAAATAAGCAAAATCAACTTATTATACCTAAAAGGCTAAAAGGTGTATAAATAATAGATTTTGCAAAGTTAGAATGAAAAAGACCTCAGGGCACGTTGGTAGGGAGTATGTGTTGTGAGGTGTTATAAAAGGTGAGGATGTTGAGGTCGGGGGTTCGAGCCTTGCTCACCCCCGACTTCTATCTTCCCTTTTTTTTAGAAAAACTTTAAAAAACAAAGTTGTAGAAAAACTGAAAATAAGTAACTTTAATAAAAGCAACTATCTTTGAAAAGCACTAAATAAGCGGAAAAACAGCTTAAAACTTGACAGATTAGACTCAACTATATTTTTAAGCTTTTGACTAAACTTAATAAGCTATAAACTAGAATAAGGACTGAATAAGCTATTAAAAGACTAACACTATTCTAATAAGCTGAACTTAACCAGAAAGAAGCAAGCAATAAGCTAGAAAACCTAATAAGCTCTAAAGCTAAAACTAAAAAAACAATCAGGCAAAAAGGCACTTTTGAGCTTAATTTTAAACACACAAATGGATCCTAGTACCTAAAAGCCCTACACCTACTTAAACCTTAGCCAAAAAGCTACATGAAACAGCTTTAAAACATAATTAGAAAATCATATGCTCAATGAAAAATCAATTTGAAAAGTGTTTAAATACTCAGAACCTGCTAAGTTTTGCTTTTGGTTTAAAAAGACATAATGCAACTTTGACAGCTTAAATCAGATGACCTATTGAACTTATTTTTAGAAAATAAGCTCAAGCAGATTAACAATTTCCTATAAACTATTTGTAAACTAATTTTCAAAAACTAATAACTACTTTTACCTATTGAAAATTTAGATTGAAATTGCTTATTTGTCTATTCTTACTGCTGATGCAGTTAGCACACAAAATGACTACAAACTAAATTCAGGCATGAAAACTAGTTGCTACAACTATAAAACAACAAACTAAGAGCAATAAGAGCAATTAAAACTACTAGAACAGATTTGTACTAAAAATGATAATGAAACTCAGCTTAAACCTAACAGATTTTATCTACTAAAGCTACATCACAACTTAAGCTAATAACACTCTATAGAAACTTCAAATCCTACTTTCATAAACCTGCAAATGAATTTGAAATCCAACCTTAAGGTTTAATTGGCCTTGACAGCACTAATTCTAGTTAGTGCTGCCTTTTCCCAAACACTCCTTAAGGTAGCTCAAATTCAATTTAAGCTTATGATTTTAAGATTTAGAGTACAAAGAAGCAATACCAGATATCAAATAGTTATTATAAGACCTAATAAGCATTTAGCAACAATCAAATAAGCCAGAATGAAAAGCTATAAGCTAATGCCATATTTTTGGTTTTTTCACTGATTTTAAGACAAATAAGGTAAACTAAAGATTTTACACTACATATCAAACACAATAAGCACAAACTAACTATAATTATCACAATTAAGCTAAACTAAACATTAATGAGCAAGACTTTAGTAAATTAAAGCTAACAGTACAAAATTAAGCTTAAAATATAAAAAGAAAACTTACAAGAGCCTCTGCTCTAAACAAGGCTATAATAAGGCTCTTAAGAGCCATCAACAAGCTCCAGCTTATCTTAAGATAAGATGGTAGGGTCCTGGAAGAGCATCCTTAATTAGGCTAATAGCTAGCTTATGACTAAATCTGAGCACTTATTGAGCTTATGTAAACACAAAAGAATTTATTCAACCAATTTGCATTAAGGTAAAAACAGAGTTTAACAATCACAAACCATGAAACTTAATTTTTTTTATTAATATGAAAAATGATTACAAAATTTAAAAGCTGAAATTACATTTAAAAGCTGAAATTACATTTATAAAAGATTACACTAAAAACTAAGCTAGCTAAAAAAAACCTACTAACTATCTAACCATCTTGTTGTGTGCGAGGAAGCTTGTATTTATATGAGTCATGAGAAGCTTTTAGCCCTTGGAGTTGGTTAAACGCTCCCCTGAATCTTGACCTTTCATTTGTAATTGAAAAAGCATCTTAAATTCGAGCCCTTGGATGAGAATGTCACACGGATTGCCAGCGTGGCAATTCGTGTTTTGATCCCTCACTTGTGCTTCTTTTTGCCTATTTTTAGTGTAAAAATCCATTCCTTGGTGTGCTTTCTTACATCCACGTGTCATTCCTTGATCCTTCTTGACCAATCATAAGCTCTTGTGACGTTCCTTTTGTTGAATCATCACTTAGTACTTGGAATCTTAGAGCCATGTCATCAATTTGGAATTGCCCTTTAATTTTAACGCAGAGTAACTTGAAGGAGATGATGAATAGTAAATCCAAATACGCGCCTTTTTTTACCCTTTGATAAGTTTGACTTGGTTTGACCCGGTTTATAAGACCCGTATGATTTCGGCTTACAAAAGGATTTTGGGCTTGTGGATTTATTTTGGGCTCGTGGATTATTTAAAGGGTTTTATAATGAGATAATGACCGTTAGTCCTCAAATGTTAAAGGACTAACGGTGTTAAGCAATTTTGGGTTTCTAGTGAGAATGTTTTTAATATTAAGGGTATTTGTGGCATGTTAAGGATTTTTGTCTTCTTGTGATTGACCAGTGTTGACCAAGGGTTGACCTTTGATAGCAATCTCTTGACTCTTGTGTATTCTTCCATTCCCGTGTCCGTGTTTGCCCGGCTTTGACTTTTTTCTTGTGATTTTTGCATTATCCGTACCTACACATTCACAAAGATAAAACAAGAAATATACAAGCATTTTATGCACAATTTTATCTTTTAAGGGCTATTTTTGGTATGCAAATGATATGTGATTTCTCACATATCACCTACCAGGGGAAACTTTATATGGCAATGTACATGCTACCTTCCACTATTAGCTTTGGTGTCATGAGCTTAGTGCAACATAAATACCTTTTATGTGAAGTTGTATCTTTTATAACTATCGCATACGTTTTGAAATCTTATGGTCCACTATAATTTCGTTTGAATTAAACCTATGAATTCACCAACTTTATGTTGACGTTTTTAGCATGTTTTTCTCAGGTGCTTAGCTTGGATTTTCAAGGTGTGCTATTAGAAGTCTATGTGCAATGTGGCTTTAACCGATTTCAAGACTATCATTATTCATACTTGTTGTCTTTTGTCAAAACCTTATTATTGCGTCCGCTACATTTTCTTATTGCTTTCGCTATGTTTGAATTACTTTGAAATGGTTTATAAGACTTATTTACTTTTAAATTCATACAACGAGTCATGATTATTTAAAACGTACGCCTTTTAGAGGTCGTTCTTTATGCTTTTTACTTGAGATATGTATGATGTCACGCCCCTGGATGCTTATTCCAATGGGACCCTATTTAGGGGTGTGACATAGTACACCCCTCTAAGCCTATCCTTTTCGCGGTTCTCGTAATTGTTTGGTGGATTCTGGATTATTTATGAAGAGCATTGTTTACACCCCATAAAAAATGTTACACCCAAATCGCCTTAGCCTTCCTTGTATGTACTCATTTTTGGTACATTATTGTTATCACATTGTTAAACCCTAGTTAATTATTTACTTGAGTACATGGTTGCTAAATCGAGTCATTATTAGTGTATATAGTCTTGGAACGATTAAGATTCATGGTAGTATTTTATTATATGGAGAAATAGGGAAGAAAAGTTAAGTCATTACCCCCACATTTGTCTAATATTCTCCTTGTTATGTTGATCCTTCTTAATTCGGGTCATTAGTTAATTTGGGTATTAAAAACTCAAGTGTAGGGGTGCATCTATAATAGGAATGGCAATGAGGCAGGTTTAGGGCAGGGCGGCCACCCTACATCCCAAACCCGATTAGCAAACCACGCCCCAAACCCGCCCCGATCCCTAATGGAGATCTTATCAGGGCGCTCCATTAGGGCGACATGCTCCCCCAAACCCGCTTCAATCCCCGTTGGAGATCTTATCGGGGTGATTTTAATAGCGGTGAGCGCATTGCTCCACCAAATACACGTTGTTCTCCATTTATTATTATTTTTACGCCACATTTTTACAAATGTGATTATATGCAATAATATGAATAATTAAGAACCCACTAATAATATTAATTAGTAGCCTTTATATTTTTTAACAAATTAAACATAAATAATTATAACCACGTAAAAAATCAAAACTTCTTTTAAAAACATTAAACAAAAGAAGTTTTTATAAATCACAACTTGCAATCTTGCAAAGATATAATACTATAAAAAATTGATAATATCGGTTTTATTTCGTAAATACTAACATAACAATATATGAAAATAATATATTGATATGTATGTATAGTTTCGAGGCGAGGCGGGTTGGGGATGTAATACCCCGTCCCCACCCCGAACCCAATAAAAAACCCTGTTAATGCCCCGAAACCTGCCCCGTAACCCGATAAGCATGCTAATCTATAAACACCGAGTCATTTTTATTTTCAGCAAATGGCAGGGTACAAGTGTACGAAAAAAACAAAAAGTAGAAAAAAATTGAAAAAGAAAAAAATAATATGTACGGGCTGCCATTTTGCTTATGGTTATGTCAAAAACGTTTCGAGAAAAGAAAAGAAAGAGTTTGATGTAGACTTTGTATTATTGTCCTAGTGTGGTCGAGTCTTTGCTTAGCAACGCCTTTTACATGTATTCTTGTGAATGATTAGCTTGCCACTTGTTAAATTCCCCAAATATCCCTAACAGTGTTTCCTTTACCCTACACCTTATGTTACAAACATTTAAAGACCTCTTTGATAGTAATTCCTAGGTGCTTATGCCAAAGCGGTGGAGGTTTTAATCCTTTATCAAACATATGGTAATTTATATACTACGATAGATAGTAAGTGTTTATTTCTTCCGTTTCCTATATTGTTATAATTCATTATTACACTGAGAGAAAGAGAGAATCCAAACACTTATGTGAGGTGCTAGTATATTTTAATTACGAGGTCTAATCGGTTTTGCCATAAACTATATTTAGTGAGTAGGTTAAATGCCCCCGATTTTGCTATTGACTAGGTAGAAAAGCTCATTCGTTTGAGGATAAGCAAATCCCAAGTGTAGGGGTATTTGATGAGGTGTCATTTTATATACTTTTTCGGGGTCATTTAAACTCCAAAATCATGCAAATATCTCCATTTATCGTGCTTAATCGTTTCTTTTGTCATTTTAGCATTTAGAATGTATTTGGAGGAAATATACGTGACTTGGACTTATTTTGGGAAAAAATGGACAAGATTACAACTCTACACAAAAATTGATGAAGAATTATTTACAGGCCGTGAAGACGGCGTCAGAATTCACTATCACGCCGTTATAGTTTTCAAGGGACAACGTCAGGTGATGTGTGCTTAAACACATCATTATATTACCAGAAAACACTCTAAAACGGTCTAATAAAAATAAAATATGTTAAATTATATTGCAAATATGTTTGGTATGTGTTATTATGTCTTGCAGGTACAAAGGATTAAAAATAAAGCAAAAACGGTAATTTTTGGATAAGTTTCGATGATGTTTTTACGTTTATCAAGATTTAAACGAAGTCGTAAAAATTCCCCGAACACTCCATTGGAAAGAGCACGAAATTACGAATCTATCGGTACCTTCCTCACCTTTTGAAACCTTTCTTATTTGAACCAGTCAAACCTTATTTGAACCTTTCTTTATTAATGACCCGGGCCTAAACACTTAACCCTTAATACATTTTTGTTGCATATACTAAATGGATGTATGCTCTAGCTCAGATGGTTTATTACTGACCCTTAAGCAGCTTTCCAACAGGTCTCGAGTTTGAGCCAGGCTATGCCTGGTTATGCAACTTACCTCATTGCCACGTCAGCTGACATGTGGCTGCCACGTGGCATATGGGTCCCACTTCTAACAAGTGGTGGCGAATGTCCAATGACAACCTGCCACATGGCAGTTCTGACATTGCAGGTACAGGTGGCAGCTGACATGTCAGTACGAGGTACGAGGTGGCAGGAGCAGGTGGCGGTTAATGATTGGTGGCAGGTACGAGGTTGTAGGACGGCTAGCCAACCATAGGACGACACGTGGCAATAATGACGAGGTATAAAACGCGTGATCCGAGGCAATGATTGAATGACAATGATTGGTTGTTGGATCCGAGGCTTCTGGAAGGGCGATGTGGCACGATTTGATTGGCTCATTTCTCCTCCTTATCACTGGTAGAAAACGCGTCCGAGTGAAAAGACAAATCTACCCCCACTCTTGTTTGGGCTATTTAAGGGCCTCATTTCTTAGCAGATCACACACTTTCTTTTCTTTCTTACATTTCACATAGTAGTAGTAGTATAGTTTAGCTTATTTTGTATTTAGTTTAGGTTTGTGTAAAAGCTTTTTAAAGCTAATTTTTACAGTTTATTATACCTTGGATTATTAATGAAGATGAAGATGTTTTGTGATATCACTTGAGCTTATTCTTTCTCTAATCCTCTATTTTTCTTATTTTCTTTTTCTAGCTTATTTCCAAATAAGCTCTTTTTAGCTTCTTTTCACACCTTTAAAAATCCTTCATGACACCACATAATGCTTAACCCTACCTTTTTCTCAAATTCATTTCCTATGAATCAAGAATCACCTAGGATTTATGAAGTATTTAGTTTATTAGTGTAATTTGTTTAACTTTGGTTCTCACGCATGAATCTACTTTATTATTGATTGTGCAAATATGGGCACGATCAGGCTTCGAAGGGATCAAAGAGTTCTTGTGGTGATTTAGGGATTGCCAAGTCTTGGATAACCTGTGTCAACACAAATAGAAACACTACGTTAAGTGAAGTGCAATGGGTGTCCCTGCGACACCTCTGGCGTGAGAGTAAGTATATGCTTTGTAATGTAAAGTAGAGTAAATAAGTATGTATGTGTGTCTTAGCCATACCTAGAGACCTCGCCATCTATTTATAGGTGTAGAAATGAGATGGAACGAGGCCTAGCACAAATGTCGGTGATCGTGGAGGTGTCCCACAATTTAAGGGATGATTCCAGGAACTGTGTGCCATGTTCTCTATCTTGGCAGGAAAGCTTTTATAGAGAGGGATATCATAGGTGATTGACTTGAACAAGTCTGACCTTTGCCCGAGTATCATCGAAGGCCTCACCTCGAAGGGTTAGGGTCTTCGCGTGGCGGATTCCCATACTGGTAATCATCCTGAAGATGATTTTACGCCACTCGAAACTATTTGAAGATCCAATAGTACAATTGGGAAGAAGATCATGTTCGAGCTCGAAGGGGAGGCCTTCGAGCTGAGAAGGAGGGTACTTCATCAAGCCCCCAGTCGAATGTAATGTATGCATCTATAGATGCATTTCTTTTGACTTCTCGACTATAAACCAAATCTCGGGCCATTATCGAAGACCCATATAGGCGTGCTACATGCATTGAATTATAAGACCACTTATTATGGGGTTAGTTACAGGTTTAAATGTCGATTACTCAAGAGTCGGTTTTAGTTCTCGTGCACTATACATCCAATTTTTACTCCTTTTTGAAATTCAGATAATGTTTTAACATCCTACACGTGGACGGCTGTAAAGTGTTTGATCGTCAACTATAAATTCTTCGCTCTGAACCCTTCTTTTCCTTTTACCGTCTTTTTTATCTTTCTACTTGTTTTCTTTGAATTGTTGTGTAACCATCTCTAAGGTAAGAGAATACTCGTCTTCTTATTCATTATGAGTGCCAAATATTCCATAGCTATTCAAACTTGTGAGATTTCTAAGGAAGAGTTCAATGACTTTCTCGCACTCTACCATATTCCTCCTACATACCATGTTATTCTTCCTAAATCTAACCAAACTGTTTTCGATGCTCCTCTTGGATATGTCAGACTGTACACTTATTTATTTTCTCTCGCAAATCCCAGGCTGCCTCTCACTGAGTTTTTCTGTGAAGTTCTTGAATATTTTTAGATTCATATATCTAGGCTTAACCCTTTTGGTTGTACCAAACTGACTACCTTTGTTGTTATGTGCAAAGCTTATAGTTGTGAGCCCACCGTCAAGCTCTTTAGGAGGTTCTTTAATTTGTGTCGAGGTGGTAAATGGTTGACCTTCGCCAAGAGGCCTGAGAAACATATTCCTTACTTGTTTCCCAAAGTCATCACCCGTATCGAGGGTTAGAAGGGGCAATTTTTATATGTTCAAAACTCCATCGTCCCTTCCAAATACCCACAACTTCTTCTGGAACAAAATAAGTTTGACTCAAAATCCTACAAAGATAGGCTTCCCTCTAATATTGAGCAAAATCTCATGTTCCAACGTCTTGGTCGTTATCCTACAATTGTTCGTGTTTTTCATGATCCCATTCTTTTCTTGGCTGGCCTCCAATCTTCGTGGGAACATGGCCAACAACGACCTACGATCTTAGTGGGTAGCAAGGGTATTTATCCTCCTAATTTCTTTCCTCGTCTTTCTTTTTGGCTGATATATGATTTATCTTTTCTTTTTGCAGAAATGGCTTTTAGGAACTTTGTATATGCTAAGGATGAGGTGGATTTATCTTTTCTGCTCAAGGAGCCTTCCCTTAGCTTTAGTATTGGTTCCCCCTCCGTGTCAATCAATATAGAACCTCTTAGAGCTGATGAGGAGCCTATATTGCAACCTGCTGAGGTTACGACAGATTATGGAGGGAGTCCTAAGCCTGAATTGTTTTTTGTTCACCCTAGAAGTGAAGCTGCTCGGATAAAGGATAGGAAGTGTAAGACTAGGGGAGGATCATCCAGGCCTCCTGTGAAAAGAAAGCTTGCTTCTGGGTCTTCGAACTCTCGTGCTACTCGTGCCAAGACTTATACTTCGAAAGATGATGTCCCTTTTCTTACTGTATCTGATGATGATGAAGGTAAGCTTCCGTCTTTTAAGTTTTTCTCTATTGTTTTCGCTACATCAGAAGTTCACCCATTGTTTGCTTTTTTCTCTTTTTTTAGGTCTTTTTGACATTCCTGAGCTTAAAGATGCCACTGCCTGTAATCTTAAGATTTCTGCTATTACTCTTCCAGCCTGGAAAAACCATTTGGATAATCATATGGACGTGAAGTTGTTGGATCTTCATGACCGATATTATGCTCGTCAAGCTGTTGTTGATAATGTTGTGAACAGGAGATCCCGTGAGTTGCTGGAGGTTATTGAGAAGCTGAGAGGGGAGTGTAATGTGATCAAAGAAAGGGAGAGAGCCCGGGAAGAAAAGTCTGAGAGTCTCCGAGTCAAGTGTGAAGTTGCCATGTCTGACTTCGAAAAGAACCTAACCGTGATTGCCTTACGGGAGAAGATATCCACTTTGTCTACCGAAGTAAAAGAACACAAGGCCAATCTTGACAGGATGATGTTGGAGAGCCAAAAGTGGGAAAGTTACCAGGCTAGCCTTTTGACTTTAGAGTCACAGATTGCTTCCTTGGAAGTTGAGAAGGCATGGTTGGAGGCTGTCAAAGTATCCCTTCGAAAGGAGGCTGATGATGTGAAGCGGGATAGGATGGAGGTTGTCTCGAAAGTTGTTCCTTATGCTGCTATGGAACTTATCCACAGCGATGATCTAGGTAGCCTAGCTGGCATGCTTGTTCTTCTGTTATCTTTTATGGGAGGTGTAAGGCTTTTGAGCAAGTTGCTGTAATAAAGGAGCCCTTCGACTTGTCGAAGGTGAAAGGCTATCACCCTTCGTATAAGAAGGAGCACAATCAGTTTGGTAATGATCTTGCTACCGCTATATTTCCTTGGTTATCAGAATTTGTAGCAGATCCTTCAGCTCCTGTCGAAGTCTTACTATCGAGAACCTTCACTCCCTTCATAGGGCTATCCTCGAAAGACTCAAGATCTAGTTGCCTCTTCCTCGAAAGCCACTCCATCATCTATTCTAGGTTCTAACCTGATGTCTCCTCCCATTGATGCTTCTGTTGTAAAGCCCCTGTCTTCTCAGGTTGAATGAAGGTCACCATGTAGGTGATAATTTGGTCCTTAAGGGTGACATGTACCATTGAAACAATTTGTGTTGGCATGTACCCCTAACTTTCTCGCACTCTACCCTATTCCTCTTGCATACCATGTTATTCTTCCTAAATCCAACCAAACTATTTTCGATGATCCTCTTGGATATGTCGGTCTGTACACTCATTCGTTTTCTCTTGTAAATCTCAGGCTGCCTCTCACTGAGTTATTCTGTGAAGTTCTTGAATATTTTCAGATTTATATATCTAGGCTTAACCCTTTTGGTTGTGCCAAACTGACTACCATTGTTGTTATGTGTAAAGCTTATGGTTGTGTTCCCACCATCGAGCTCTTCCGGGGGTTCTTTAATTTTTGTCGAGGTGGTAAATGGTTGACCTTCGCCAAGAGGCCTGAGAAACACATTCCTCATTTGTTTCCCAAAGTCATCACCCGTATCGAGGGTTGGAAGGGGCGATTTGTCTATGTTCAAAACTTCATCGTCCCTACCAAATACCTACAACTTCTTCTGGAACAAAATAAGTTTGACTCGAAATCCTACAAAGATAGGCTTCCCCCTAATATTGAGCAAAATCCCATGTTTCAACGTCTTGGTCGTTATCCTACAAGTGTTCGTGTTTTTCATGATCCCATTCTTTTCTTGGCTGGCCTCCAATCTTCGTGGGAACATGGCCAGCAACGATCTAAGATCTTAATGGGTAGCAAGGGTATTTATCCTCCTAATTTCTTTCCTCATCTTTCTTTTTGGCTAATATATGATTTATCTTTTCTTCTTGCAGAAATGGCTTTTAGGAACTTCGTCTGAGCTGAGGATGAGGTGGATTTATCTTTTCTGCCCAAGGAGCCTTCCCCTGGCTTTGGTACTGGTTCCCCTCCGTGTCAATCAATATAGAACCTCTTAGAGCTGATGAGGAGCCTGTATTGCAACCTGCTGAGGTTATGACAGATTTTGGAAGGAGTCCTAAGCCTGAATTGTTTGTTGTTCACCATGAAGGTTACGACAAGTTGTTCCTTATGCTGCTATGGAACTTATCCACAGCGATGATCTAGGTAGCCTAGTTGGCATGCTTGTTCTTCTGCTATCTTTTATGGGAGGTGTAAGGCTTTTGAGCGAGTTGCTGGAATAAAGGAGCCCTTCGACTTGTCGAAGGTGAAAGGCTATCGCCCTTCATATAAGAAAGAGCACAATCAGTCTGGTAATGATCTTGCTACCGCTACTTTTCCTTGGTTATCAGAATTTGTAGCAGATCCTTCAGCTCCTATCGAAGTCTTACTATCAAAGAAGTCTTCGTCCCTTCAAAGGCCTGATCCCTCGAAGACTCAAGCTCTTATTGCCTCTTCCCCGAAATCCACTCCATCCTCTATTCTAGGTTCTAACCTGATGTCTCCTCCTATTGATGCTTCTGTTGTTAAGCCCCTGTCTTCTCAGGTTGAATGAAGGTCACCATGTAGGTGATAATTTGCTCCTTAAGGGTGACATGTACCCTTGAAACAATTTGTGATGGAATGACCTAGGCTTCGGTCTTAAGACAATTTATCCTTATTTGTAACAATGGTTCATGTAGGCCATTGTATTAACAACTTATGTTGGCCTTTCTGGCTAACTTTCAATTCTGAGTCCTAAATTTTGTGATCATGTTTATGTTCCTCTTATGTGAGGATTTGAGGGACTATAGTCTGACCCCTTATCTTTATAGATAATAAAATGCTTCATCAAGCGAAGGCTTAATTTTGGCCTTAATGTTTTGACTAGTTGTCAATTTTTTTGAATGAAGGGTTGTGACCCGCTTCATTATGTCCTCAAGGCTTCAAAAGCAGCAATGGGGAAAGTTAACGTGAATTTTTTGGATGTTTGTTTTTTGTAAGGCTCATGTGTGGCCTTACAACATCCTTTCAAACGTTGAACTTGGTGATATGAGGCTCAAGTGTGGCCTTAAAATATTTTTTGTTGTAAATATCGTCACAAAATATTTGGAATAAATCTGTTTCATTAATAGCGTAAAAAGATTTACATCATCTCACGTAGGAACACTTCATTTCCTTTACTTTTTCAAATAGTCAAAACAATGACTTTTATTTAAAAAGAAAAATTGTAAAAGGTAAGTTTTACATGTAAAACTTACGAAGGCTTGTACCCTTTGCTGTTTAAATCAACGAGTGATCAGATGCGACAATGATTTTGTAGATTTCCCCTTTGCGAACTTCACTTATCATGTGAGGACCCTGCCATACCTGGGGGTTTCCTGTATCGTTTTGCGAAAGTAAAACGAAATCTTCAATCTTATAAGTGGAGTGACTACTCCTTTCATTGTGGTACCTGCGAAGCTTGTTTTGATAGTAAGCCTCTTCGATTGAAGCTACTTCCTTGCCTTCTTTTTTCTTAGTTACCTCCTTTGTTCTTCCCTTGTCATCTTTAGCAACATTTCGGCTATTAGGATTATGGCCTCGGAGCCGTAAGTTAGGCTGAACGATGTCTCCTTTTGGATATTTCTTGGGAGTATTCTATGTAGCCACAATACTTGAGCTAGATCATCCACCCATCCTTGTTGGCTTCGAGTCAATTACTTTTCGATATGGTTCATTATTTCCATGTGCTCTGTAACAGGGGAGAAGGATTGCATGACTTTCAATCCTTTGCAAAGATCTGCGAATATGCCTTCTCGGAAATGCTTTTCGTCTTTCAAGCTGATTGTTCATGGCTCCAAATCTGCACACTACGTGTTCCCATACAAACCTTTCTGCATGTCTTCCGCTTATAGTGGTCAAGGGCTTTGCTTCTACCCATTTCGTAGAGTGTTCTATGGCTATTGCAAATAATTTTAAGCCTCCGGGAGCTGTTGGAAAAGGCCCTAGAATGTTAACTCCCCAGTGACTGAACGGCCATCCATTTCCAGCTGCTATTGCGTCATTTTCGGCTGCTTTCCTTATCGCAAATTGCTCCTTGCATTTTTCGCACTATTGAATTACCTTTGCGGCGTCTTTGTGCATCTACGGCCAATAATATCCTTGCTTCATAATTTTGACCACCATTGAGCGTGGCTCTGTATTGAAACCACAGGAACCTTCATATGTTTCTTTTACGATGTCGTCGGTCTATGGCGGAGCTACACAGCGAAGCTATGGTGTGTAGAAGGACCTTTAGTATAGGCTTCCTCTAATTAGCTTGTATTGAGGTGCCTTGACCCTGATCTTCCTAGCCTCTTTTAGATCTTCTGGTAATAGACCGCTCACCAAGTACTCGTGGATAGGAGTCATCCAACTTTCTTCTTCCTTGGTTTCAACTTGTGGAATCTCTTTTTCTTCGATTGACCTCTTCGCTAGGACTTTGATTCGCACTTCTTTAGTAAGGTGTTCAAAGGTCATCGAGGCCAGCTTGCTTAATGCGTCAGATTTTTTATTTTGATTCCTGCGGATGTGTTTGATCATATAGTTGTCAAAGCCCTTCAAGGCCTCTTTTGTCTTCTACATGTATTCTTTGATCGTTGGTTGCTTGGCTGCATAGGTTCCTTTTATTAGATTTACCAGCAACTGAGAGTCTATAAAAATTTCCAAGCTTACAATTTCCATCTCATGTGCTATTCGTAACCCGGCCATTAGCGCTTCATACTCTGCTTCGTTGTTCGTTGTTTCAAATTTTGAATCGTAGAGCATAAGTATACTCTTTACCCTCGGGATCTATCAGCATCAGTCTTATGCCTGAACCGTTGAAGCTTGCGGCTCCATCAGTACACAGTTTCCATTCGCAGCTTAGCCTTATTTTTTCTGACTTCGTGTTTGTTTTTCCACGTGTTTCCTTTATGTTATCTTCAAAGGGTACTTCGATTAGAAAATCTTTTGGCATTTCTTTGTTGTCGTCACCCTTCTTCCGGAACACGATGTCATGCTCTCCTAACTCGATTGCCAATTTAGATACTCGTCCAGATTGTTTAGGTTTCGTGAGTGTTTGTTTGATAGGCAAATCGGTTAGGACTGTTACTGTATGTGCCTGAAAATATCTTCGTAGCCTTCTTGCTGCGTGTACCAACGCTAGTATGAGCTTTTCCAGTGTTGGGTAGTTGATCTCAGCTCCTTGTAGAACTCTGTTTACGAAATATATAGAACCTGTTCTCCTTCCCTTCTTGCGAATAAAGTTGCGCTAATGCTCTCTGTAGAAGCTGTGAGGTACATTATCAGAACCTATCCTTGCATCGGTGCTGTGAGCATTGGCAAGTCCTCCACAAATTTTTCATTTCTTAGAGTGCTGCTTCTGCTTCTTGCGTCCACCATATGTTCTTTTTATCTGTGCAGCTTTTGAGTGTTTTGAAGAAAGGAAGGGACCTTTCGGCACCTCTTGTTAGGAAACAGTTGAGGGCTGCTAATTTTCCATTGAGGCCCTGTATGTCCTTGAGCGTCTTTTGTTGTTCGACATCAGTGATAGCTTTTAACTTCGAAGGGTTAGCTCGTATGCCTTGCTTGGTAATGAGATGTCCTAAAAACGAGCCCTCTTCGACGCCGAAAGAGCACTTCTTTGGGTTGAGCTTCATGTTGATTGATCGAAACCTTTCAAAAGTTTCCTTACTATCTGCCAACATATCTTCTTCGGAGGTGCTTTTGATCACCATATCATCGACATAGGCCTCAAGGTTTCTCCCTATTTGATCATGGAAAACCTTGTCTACTAGTCTTTGGTATGTCGCTCTAGCGTTCTTTAAACCAAAAGGCATCTTTCGGTAACAGAAAACCCCTTCTCATGCGAAGAAAGTTGTCTTATCTTCGTCTACTTTTGCCATTTGAATCTGATGATAACCCTTGTAGGCATCTAAGAAACATTTCAGTCGGAACCCTGAGAGATTCTACCTTCCAATCTATTTCAGGTAGAGGGTAGTAGTCTTTGGGGCAGGCTTTGTTTATATCCATGAAGTCAACACACATCCTCCACCCTCCGTTATTTTTCTTCACCATTACGGGGTTGGCTACCCATGTCTGATGCTTGACTTTCCGCAGTTTACTGCCTTCGTTAGCTCCTCCATTTCTTTACAAGCTGTCGTGCTGCGATCAGGACCTAGACCCCGTCTTTTTTGCTTGATTGGCTTGATGTGGCTATATTCATTTAACTTATGTTCTGTTTTGAAAGGTTTTCCCTCAACCATAATGGTTATAGGAATCCCCGTCATAGCAACATGGGTCCATGCAAAGACATCTGCATTGGACCTCAGAAGGTCTCGCAACCTTTCTTTGAAGTGTTCCGGAAACTGTTTTCTGATAGTGACTGTTTGCTCTGGATATCTATCATTGATGACCACCTTTTCTTCTGCCTTAGTGCAGCTGAGGATGCCTTTTGTGCTTTTTGGGGACGTTTCTCTGACCTTCTTCATTCCTTCTTTTATCTTGTCAGATTCGTGTGTTGGGAACACAATTCTGGTTCCTTTGGCAGTGTGGAATTTGATGGCTTCGTGGATGGTGGAAACCACGATTCCCATTTTCTGCATTGTTGTCCTTCCTAGTAACATATTAGACGGTGAATCAGACCTTACGATGACAAAGTTGAGGGTTTCCCTTCTTGCGAGAAAGGGGTCGCCTATTGTGATTTCTAAAGGAATCTCTACCACTAGACCAGTGCATTTTTTCTCATGAAAAACACTATTAGAGGGACCTTTAGAGATCTTTATTGGATGCTCTGATGGAAGGTTTCTAAATTTCATGAAGCATTGTTCTTAGAATGGACTTGGTTTGAGCTTCCGCTATCCATGTGCACCCGACCTACCTCTCTTCCAAAGATCTTAGCTTTTATTATGACCGGTGCTGAGGAATTACTGCCTCTTGTTACTAAAGGAAACATGATTTCCCTGCCTCCAGAGATAAATTCTTCTGATGCATTTTCCCTTGTGTAGGACTCCTCTTGCCTTATCATGAGTATAGATTATGGGTTCTTCGGTTGGCGTAGCGCCTTTGTCTTTCTTCCCTTCTACTTGTTGATTTTCGGAGGATTTTGCTCTTTGTTTCTTTATTCCTTTCACAAGGTGGGAAAGCTGCCCTAATTTTATAGCTTCTTTAATCTGGCATCTTAATTGGCGACAGTCGTTCGTGTCGTGTCGGTGATCTTCGTGGAAGTGGCAGTATTTGGACATATCTCGTGATCGTCTACTTTCGAACATACGAGGAGGCTATTAGAAGCTTCTAGCTACCTTTTCTATAGCAAGGATCTCTCTTGGGCTTTTGGACAGATTAGAGAGCAGTCCGTGATTATGTCCTCGGTAGGGGGAGAACCTATCCTTGCTTTTGTGTCCTTTATTATTATCCTATGAGGACTTCCTTGATCTTTTGAAGTTTTCCCTTTGATCATTCAGAGCTCCATTAGTTGCTACTTCTCTTGCTTCGATCCACGTGTAGGTTTTTTCCTGTAGACCCTTAAAAGTGGAGGGAAGGTCCGTGGAGAAGTGTTCAAGTCCATAGAGAGGTGTTCGACGAAGCTCCTTGTCCTTAAACTGTGAACAAAACCAGAGATATGCTAATCTTCATGTAGACCCAAAATCTGTAGAGTATCATCAGTAAATCTGGTAGCGAAGCCCCTGGTACTTTCGCCTTCTCTTTGTTTTATGTTGTGGACCGCTAAATGCGTCTTTATGAACTTCTTTTGCTGACTAAAGTGTGACCGAAACTTAGCCTTTAAATCTTCATAGTTGAGAATGCTACCTGCTTTCTGGCTATTCCACCATATTCGGGCGGAATCTTTGAGGGTGTATGTGAAAATATGACAAGCTACGGGAATTATCCATTTTTGCATGCGGATGGCCCCTTCGAAAAGGTGCAAGAAATTATCGGGGTCCCCCTTTCCATCATAAGAACCAATGTGGGAAGGCATTTTTAGTCCATCTGGGGGAGGATAATCCTCGATCCAGAGGACAAAAGGGGTTATGGAACCCGTTAGATCTGCGAAAGAGCCTGCAGGGTTCGGGTTTGGATACATAGGCATATTTGGCGGCGCGTACATGGGTTGCGTATAAAAGGGGTAGTTACTCGAAGGGGTAGCTGCGGGATACATAGACCCATTATACGAAGGTATGCCATTATTTGTGAAAGTATGCGGTATATACCCCCCATGTGGATGATGGGCGAAGGTTCCCCCAGCAGGGGGGTTACCATTCTAAGCCTGGAAAGGGAAACTTGGAGGTTTCCCATTAACAATGCCCGCATATGGTTGGGATTAGGGGTTAATATGAGTAGGCACAAATCCAGTGTATATGCAAACTACTAGGTATGAAAGGTTGGGAATGGTGTGAGAGAAGCATACCGTTAGGAGGGAGATTCCCCCCTATGTTAGTCGAAGGTTGATGGCCTCCGTATACAGAGGTCAAAGAGGATTGCAAGGGTTGACCGCTTTTGTTTCTTCCCAAAGGAGCTGCCAAGAGTAGGGGAAGAATCATTCCCCTATTTCCATTTTCCCTTGCTTCAATCTTCGAAGGCCTACTACCTTCGGTATTTCTTCCTGCCCTGCTCCCTTCCCTGTTTGGAGCTTCTTCAAACCCTACTACTCTTTCTCGTTGCCTACGAACCTTGGGAGACCTCGGTCGAAGGGGTAGAGTAGTTTCCCTGGTTGGCCTAGGTCTTGGTTCCATCTCTCGCTCTTCGTCATTCATTTGATAAA